>JAWNZC010000082.1:1185000-1335000 GCA_035771165.1 Paragorgia papillata | reverse complement strand
GTAGTAATTATTTTAATGACCATTTCTTTTCATTGAACATTTTAAATAGGTGGTCAAGCAGTAGCAGTAACACTGTCAAAGCAAATAACTCAGAGATAAATGCAATGAAAGCTACCATTACCAAGTACCATGCTTCATTAAACTTGTTACAAGACTGGGTGGAAACATTACTACAAGAGCTGCAGTTTGATCAAGCAAAGGATCCAGAGTCAGTACTTTATTGTCATTTCGACAGGCGACCTTCCAACAATGATATTCCCTTTGCCATAAAAAGAACTGCAATTGACCTACACAACTTCCTAGAACGATGCAAGGAGGAGCAGAATATTTTGCTATTGGAGGTTGAAAGGTTGTTTAAGCATTATTTTGGAGAAAAAAGAAAAGCTGGAGACCTATATAGCTCAGCATGCAGGTGAATCACTCAAGACTAATAAGAAGAATCAATGTTCTTATCAAGATTAAACTTTGTGAGATAAACAATATGTTGTATTGGTTAGGTTCAATACTATTGGTCTATTTGAGTACAGAAACAATCAGTAAATTACCATATAGTAAGACTGAATCAGGGCACATGGGATCTTGTGAAGTTTCAGCTGTGGCATTTGCTGAAATTGCATACAACAGTGATGAAGATGTAGAAATTTTACTGCACTTTTCTGATGATGATTCTGATTGTGATGATGAGTAATAGATATTACTACACAAGTGTAATATAATATGAAGAAAACATTTAATGATTTTCTTACACTGCTGAAATGAAACAAAAAATTCAGTCAACTTATAACTTTGGCATTCCGGTCTGCAGAGCTTGCCTGTTGACTTTGGTAGTGTAAGAAAATAATAAAATGTTTTCATCTACAGTATCTCTAAGGATGGTTGTGAAATGTAATATACTATGTACACAAAGATTTGTTGTTTATTTTGATATGCTGTAAATACTAAGTAGAAATGTAAATATTATTTATCTGCATTCATCAGTTGGTAAAAGTACACTACATCTGAACTTTACTTGCAGTCGTTGAACTTTGATGAACAAAGAAAGATTATAAATGTAGACGTGAACTTTTTTGGATAAAAACACCTCCCGGAATAATTGGACTCCTATGCCTATGTTTGCAACAATTAACTCAATCTATAGCATCACTGCACCAACTTACAAAGGTGCATAAATAAATACCATAAAATACTTGTAATAGATAACAGTACAAGTACAATTAATATTAAACACTTCGACTGTAACATGGAACTACAGCATAATATAAGTAAGCTTGACGTTAGACACAGTCACTAGCACCACGAGTACAACCTTGCTTGCACTAAACTATAGGCAAACAACTCCTACAAATATGTCATAGGTAAATTTATCAACGAGACGTACCTGGTGTTGTGTGTTGCGACTTTAATTTTCCCATCGATCATGGACCAAAGAAATTATTAAAAACGACACTGCACGTTCAGCTGGCGAATATGAATAAGTAAAAATGCACACGTTTCCAATAGTGGGAGAAACATCGTTGAGTTGAAGCCTTTAGTACCAGTTGAAAGTTGAGACTATTCTCACTGCTTACATACCAGTCAACACTCGGTTTTAACATAATCATTGCAATGCTCACAATATATCGAGACATACTCACATAAAATGGCGATGGATATGCATGCATGTCGTATAGGTGTGTACCTGCAATACAACATATGGCGACTGAAACCACAGAATAGAAATACGACCAGAAGTCCAACTCGCGTCGCAACCTTTGAAGTTTCTATCCTCGCGCATGTCGCCTCGCGCATTTTGATTCCTCGCCACAAACTGCCGGGGGAACTTGCCAGGATTGCGTCGGATGGTTTAAAATATCGCGCATGCGCATTAAAGAAATGCGGACATGTTGTCACGCGAGTTGAACTTCTGGTCGTATTTCTATTCTGTGAATACAGCATACTGAAACTTTTGAGCTATCACCCTTTGTAAATAGGTCATCATAGCTTGTCCTAGCAACGATCCCAATCCAGGGCTACCAGTAACGTATATGAGCAAGGGGGTGGTAACCTATTGTTACATAATATGGGTAGGGTGGTAACCTAATGTTACATATATGGTTAGGGGTTGAAACCTAATGTTACGTAATATAGGTAGGGGTACGGGTAACCTAATGTTACATAATATCGGTAGGGCAACGGGTAACCTAATGTTACATAATATGGGAGGGGTGGTAACCTAATGTTACATAATATGGATAGGGATGGTAACCTAATGTTACATAATAAGGGTGGGGGTTGTAATCTAATGTGACATATATGGTTAGGGGTGGTAACCTAATGTTACATAATATGGGTAGGGGAACGGGTAACCTAATGTTACATAATATGGGAGGGGTGGTAACCTAATGTTACATAATATGGATAGGGGCGGTAACCTAATGTAACATAATACGGGTAGGGGTAGTAACCTAATGTTACATAATATGGGTAGAGTGGTAACCTAATGTTACATATATGGTTAGGGGTTGAAACCTAATGTTACGTAATATAGGTAGGGGTACGGGTAACCTAATGTTACATAATATGGGTAGGGGAACGGCTAATCTAATGTTACATAATATGTGAGGGGTAGTAACCTAATGTTATATAATATGGGTAGGGGTGGTAACATAATGTTACATAATATGGGTAGAGTGGTAACCTAATGTTACATATATGGTTAGGGGTTGAAACCTAATGTTACATAATATAGGTAGGGGTACGGGTAAACTAATGTTACATAATATGGGTAGGGGTTGTAACCTAATGTTACATATATGGTTAGGGGTGGTAACCTAATGTTACATAATATGGGTAGGGGTACGGATAAACTAATTCTCCATAATAAAGGTAGGGGTGGCAACCTAATGTTACATAATATGGGTGGGTGTACGGATAACCTAATGTTACATAATATGGTTGGGGGTGGTAACCTAATGTTACATAATATGGGTAGGTGTGGTAACATAATGTTACATAATATGGGTAGAGTGGTAACCTAATGTTACATATATGGTTAGGGGTTGAAACCTAATGTTACATAATATAGGTAGGAGTACGGGTAACCTAATGTTGCATAATATGGGTAGGGGTACGGGTAACCTAATGTTACATAATATGGGAGGGGTGGTAACCTAATGTTACATAATATGGATAGGGGTGGTAACCTAATGTTACATAATATGGGTAGGGGTTGTAACCTAATGTTACGTATATGGTTAGGGGTGGTAACCTAATGTTACATAATATTGGTAGGGGTACGGATAACCTAATGTTACATAATATGGGAGGGGTAGTAACCTAATGTTATTTAATATGGGTAGGGGTGGTAACATAATGTTACATAATATGGGTAGAGTGGTAACCTAATGTTACATATATGGTTAGGGGTGGAAACCTAATGTTACCTAATATAGGTAGGGGTACGGGTAAGCTAATGTTACATAATATGGGTAGGGGTTAGGGTAAACTAATGTTACATAATATGGGAGGGGTGGTAATCTAATGTTACATAATATGGGAGGGGTGGTAACCTAATGTTACATAATATGGATAGAGGTGGTAACCTAATGTTACATAATATGGGTAGGGGTTGTACCCTAATGTTACATATATGGTTAGGGGTGGTAACCTAATGTTACATAATATTGGTAGGGGTACGGGTAACCTAATGTTACATAATATGGGAGGGGTAGTAACCTAATGTTGTTTAATATGGGTAGGGGTGGTAACATAATGTTACATAATATGGGTAGAGTGGTAACCTAATGTTACATATAAGGTTAGGGGTTGAAACCTAATGTTACATAATATAGGTAGGGGTACGGGTAACCTAATGTTACATAATATGGGTAGGGGTACGGGTAACCTAATGTTACATAATATGGGAGGGGTGGTAACCTAATGTTACATAATATGGATAGGGGTTGTAACCTAATGTTACATATATGGTTAGGGGTGGTGAGCTAATGTTACATAATATGGGTAGGGGTGGTAACCTAATGTTACATAATATGGGTAGAGCTGGTAACCTAATGTTACATATAAGGTTAGGGGTTGAAACCTAATGTTACATAATATAGGTAGGAGTACGGGTAACCTAATGTTGCATAATATGGGTAGGGGTACGGGTAACCTAATGTTACATATATGGTTAGGGGTGGTAACCTAATGTTACATAAAATTGGTAGGGGTACGGATAACCTAATGTTACATAATATGGGAGGGGTAGTAACCTAATGTTGTTTAATATGGGTAGGGGTGGTAACATAATGTTACTTAATATGGGTAGAGTGGTAACCTAATGTTACATATAAGGTTAGGGGTTGAAACCTAATGTTACATAATATAGGTAGGGGTACGGGTAACCTAATGTTACATAATATGGGTAGGGGTACGGGTAACCTAATTTTATATAATATGGGAGGGGTGGTAACCTAATGTTACATAATATGGATAGGGGTTGTAACCTAATGTTACATATATGGTTAGGGGTGGTAACCTAATGTTGCATAATATAGGTATGGGTGGGGGTACGGATAACCTAATGTTACATAACATAGGTAGGGGTTGTAACCTAATTTTACATAAGGGTAGGGGTTGTAACCTAATGTTACATAATATGGGTATGGGTGGGGGTACGGATAACCTAATGTTACATAACCTAGGTAGGGGTTGTAACCTAATTTTACATAAGGTAGGGGTTGTAACCTAATGTTACATAATATGGGTAAGGGTACGGGTAACATAATGTTACATAATAGGGGAGGGGTGGTAACCTAATGTTACATAATATGGATAGGGGTGGTAACCTAATGTTATATAATATGGGTAGGTGTGGTAACATAATGTTACATAATATGGGTAGAGTGGTAACCTAATGTTACATATATGGTTAGGGGTTGAAACCTAATGTTACATAATATAGGTAGGGGTACGGGTAACCTAATGTTGCATAATATGGGTAGGGGTTGTAACCTAATGTTACATATATGGTTAGGGGTGGTGACCTAATGTTACATAATATAGGTAGGGGTACGGGTAACCTAATGTTACATAATATGGGAGTGGTAGTAACCTAATGTTATTTAATATGGGTAGGGGTGGTAACATAATGTTACATAATATGGGTAGAATGGTAACCTAATGTTACATATATGGTTAGGGGTTGAAACCTAATGTTACATAATATAGGTAGGGGTACGGGTAACCTAATGTTACATAATATGGATAGGGGTTGTAACCTAATGTTACATATATGGTTAGGGGTGGTAACCTAATGTTGCATAATATAGGTATGGGTGGGGGTACGGATAACCTAATGTTACATAACATAGGTAGGGGTTGTAACCTAATTTTACATAAGGGTAGGGGTTGTAACCTAATGTTACATAATATGGGTATGGGTGGGGGTACGGATAACCTAATGTTACATAACATAGGTAGGGGTTGTAACCTAATTTTACATAAGGGTAGGGGTTGTAACCTAATGTTACATAATATGGGTAAGGGTACGGGTAACATAATGTTACATAATATGGGAGGGGTGGTAACCTAATGTTACATAATATGGATAGGGGTGGTAACCTAATGTTATATAATATGGGTAGGTGTGGTAACATAATGTTACATAATATGGGTAGAGTGGTAACCTAATGTTACATATATGGTTAGGGGTTGAAACCTAATGTTACATAATATAGGTAGGAGTACGGGTAACCTAATGTTGCATAATATGGGTAGGGGTACGGGTAACCTAATGTTACATATATGGTTAGGGGAGGTAACCTAATGTTACATAAAATTGGTAGGGGTACGGATAACCTAATGTTACATAATATGGGAGGGGTAGTAACCTAATGTTGTTTAATATGGGTAGGGGTGGTAACATAATGTTACATAATATGGGTAGAGTGGTAACCTAATGTTACATATAAGGTTAGGGGTTGAAACCTAATGTTACATAATATAGGTAGGGGTACGGGTAACCTAATGTTACATAATATGGGTAGGGGTACGGGTAACCTAATTTTATATAATATGGGAGGGGTGGTAACCTAATGTTACATAATATGGATAGGGGTTGTAACCTAATGTTACATATATGGTTAGGGTTGGTAACCTAATGTTGCATAATATAGGTATGGGTGGGGGTACGGATAACCTAATGTTACATAACGTACGTAGGGGTTGTAACCTAATTTTACATAAGGGTAGGGGTTGTAACCTAATGTTACATAATATGGGTATGGGTGGGGGTACGGATAACCTAATGTTACATAACATAGGTAGGGGTTGTAACCTAATTTTACATAAGGGTAGGGGTTGTAACCTAATGTTACATAATATGGGTAAGGGTACGGGTAACATAATGTTACATAATATGGGAGGGGTGGTAACCTAATGTTACATAATATGGATAGGGGTGGTAACCTAATGTTATATAATATGGGTAGGTGTGGTAACATAATGTTACATAATATGGGTAGAGTGGTAACCTAATGTTACATATATGGTTAGGGGTTGAAACCTAATGTTACATAATATAGGTAGGGGTACGGGTAACCTAATGTTGCATAATATGGGTAGGGGTTGTAACCTAATGTTACATATATGGTTAGGGGTGGTGACCTAATGTTACATAATATAGGTAGGGGTACGGGTAACCTAATGTTACATAATATGGGAGTGGTAGTAACCTAATGTTATTTAATATGGGTAGGGGTGGTAACATAATGTTACATAATATGGGTAGAATGGTAACCTAATGTTACATATATGGTTAGGTGTTGAAACCTAATGTTACATAATATAGGTAGGGGTACGGGTAACCTAATGTTACATAATATGGATAGGGGTTGTAACCTAATGTTACATATATGGTTAGGGGTGGTAACCTAATGTTGCATAATATAGGTATGGGTGGGGGTACGGATAACCTAATGTTACATAACATAGGTAGGGGTTGTAACCTAATTTTACATAAGGGTAGGGGTTGTAACCTAATGTTACATAATATGGGTATGGGTGGGGGTACGGATAACCTAATGTTACATAACATAGGTAGGGGTTGTAACCTAATTTTACATAAGGGTAGGGGTTGTAACCTAATGTTACATAATATGGGTAAGGGTACGGGTAACATAATGTTACATAATATGGGAGGGGTGGTAACCTAATGTTACATAATATGGATAGGGGTGGTAACCTAATGTTATATAATATGGGTAGGTGTGGTAACATAATGTTACATAATATGGGTAGAGTGGTAACCTAATGTTACATATATGGTTAGGGGTTGAAACCTAATGTTACATAATATAGGTAGGAGTACGGGTAACCTAATGTTGCATAATATGGGTAGGGGTACGGGTAACCTAATGTTACATATATGGTTAGGGGAGGTAACCTAATGTTACATAAAATTGGTAGGGGTACGGATAACCTAATGTTACATAATATGGGAGGGGTAGTAACCTAATGTTGTTTAATATGGGTAGGGGTGGTAACATAATGTTACATAATATGGGTAGAGTGGTAACCTAATGTTACATATAAGGTTAGGGGTTGAAACCTAATGTTACATAATATAGGTAGGGGTACGGGTAACCTAATGTTACATAATATGGGTAGGGGTACGGGTAACCTAATTTTATATAATATGGGAGGGGTGGTAACCTAATGTTACATAATATGGATAGGGGTTGTAACCTAATGTTACATATATGGTTAGGGTTGGTAACCTAATGTTGCATAATATAGGTATGGGTGGGGGTACGGATAACCTAATGTTACATAACATACGTAGGGGTTGTAACCTAATTTTACATAAGGGTAGGGGTTGTAACCTAATGTTACATAATATGGGTATGGGTGGGGGTACGGATAACCTAATGTTACATAACCTAGGTAGGGGTTGTAACCTAATTTTACATAAGGTAGGGGTTGTAACCTAATGTTACATAATATGGGTAAGGGTACGGGTAACATAATGTTACATAATATGGGAGGGGTGGTAACCTAATGTTACATAATATGGATAGGGGTGGTAACCTAATGTTATATAATATGGGTAGGTGTGGTAACATAATGTTACATAATATGGGTAGAGTGGTAACCTAATGTTATATATATGGTTAGGGGTTGAAACCTAATGTTACATAATATAGGTAGGGGTACGGGTAACCTAATGTTACATAATATGGATAGGGGTGGTAACCTAATGTTACATAATATGGGTAGGGGTTGTACCCTAATGTTACACATATGGTTAGGGGTGGTAACCTAATGTTACATAAAATTGGTAGGGGTACGGGTAACCTAATGTTACATAATATGGGAGGGGTAGTAACCTAATGTTGTTTAATATGGGTAGGGGTGGTAACATAATGTTACATAATATGGGTAGAGTGGTAACCTAATGTTACATATAAGGTTAGGGGTTGAAACCTAATGTTACATAATATAGGTAGGGGTACGGGTAACCTAATGTTACATAATATGGGTAGGGGTACGGGTAACCTAATTTTATATAATATGGAAGGGGTGGTAACCTAATGTTACATAATATGGATTGGGGTTGTAACCTAATGTTACATATATGGTTAGGGGTGGTAACCTAATGTTGCATAATATAGGTATGGGTGGGGGTACGGATAACCTAATGTTACATAACATAGGTAGGGGTTGTAACCTAATTTTACATAAGGGTAGGGGTTGTAACCTAATGTTACATAATATGGGTATGGGTGGGGGTACGGATAACCTAATGTTACATAACATAGGTAGGGCTTGTAACCTAATTTTACATAAGGGTAGGGGTTGTAACCTAATGTTACATAATATGGGTAAGGGTACGGGTAACATAATGTTACATAATATGGGAGGGGTGGTAACCTAATGTTACATAATATGGATAGGGGTGGTAACCTAATGTTATATAATATGGGTAGGTGTGGTAACATAATGTTACATAATATGGGTAGAGTGGTAACCTAATGTTAAATATATGGTTAGGGGTTGAAACCTAATGTTACATAATATAGGTAGGGGTACGGGTAACATAATGTTGCATAATATGGGTAGGGGTTGTAACCTAATGTTACATATATGGTTAGGGGTGGTAACCTAATGTTACATAATATAGGTAGGGGTACGGGTAACCTAATGTTACATAATATGGGAGTGGTAGTAACCTAATGTTGTTTAATATGGGTAGGGGTGGTAACATAATGTTACATAATATGGGTAGAGTGGTAACCTAATGTTACATATAAGGTTAGGGGTTGAAACCTAATGTTACATAATATAGGTAGGGGTACGGGTAACCTAATGTTACATAATATGGGTAGGGGTACGGGTAACCTAATTTTATATAATATGGGAGGGGTGGTAACCTAATGTTACATAATATGGATAGGGGTTGTAACCTAATGTTACATATATGGTTAGGGTTGGTAACCTAATGTTGCATAATATAGGTATGGGTGGGGGTACGGATAACCTAATGTTACAGAACATACGTAGGGGTTGTAACCTAATTTTACATAAGGGTAGGGGTTGTAACCTAATGTTACATAATATGGGTATGGGTGGGGGTACGGATAACCTAATGTTACATAACCTAGGTAGGGGTTGTAACCTAATTTTACATAAGGTAGGGGTTGTAACCTAATGTTACATAATATGGGTAAGGGTACGGGTAACATAATGTTACATAATATGGGAGGGGTGGTAACCTAATGTTACATAATATGGATAGGGGTGGTAACCTAATGTTATATAATATGGGTAGGTGTGGTAACATAATGTTACATAATATGGGTAGAGTGGTAACCTAATGTTACATATATGGTTAGGGGTTGAAACCTAATGTTACATAAAATTGGTAGGGGTACGGGTAACCTAATGTTACATAATATGGGAGGGGTAGTAACCTAATGTTGTTTAATATGGGTAGGGGTGGTAACATAATGTTACATAATATGGGTAGAGTGGTAACCTAATGTTACATATAAGGTTAGGGGTTGAAACCTAATGTTACATAATATAGGTAGGGGTACGGGTAACCTAATGTTACATAATATGGGTAGGGGTACGGGTAACCTAATTTTATATAATATGGGAGGGGTGGTAACCTAATGTTACATAATATGGATTGGGGTTGTAACCTAATGTTACATATATGGTTAGGGGTGGTAACCTAATGTTGCATAATATAGGTATGGGTGGGGGTACGGATAACCTAATGTTACATAACATAGGTAGGGGTTGTAACCTAATTTTACATAAGGGTAGGGGTTGTAACCTAATGTTACATAATATGGGTATGGGTGGGGGTACGGATAACCTAATGTTACATAACATAGGTAGGGCTTGTAACCTAATTTTACATAAGGGTAGGGGTTGTAACCTAATGTTACATAATATGGGTAAGGGTACGGGTAACATAATGTTACATAATATGGGAGGGGTGGTAACCTAATGTTACATAATATGGATAGGGGTGGTAACCTAATGTTATATAATATGGGTAGGTGTGGTAACATAATGTTACATAATATGGGTAGAGTGGTAACCTAATGTTAAATATATGGTTAGGGGTTGAAACCTAATGTTACATAATATAGGTAGGGGTACGGGTAACATAATGTTGCATAATATGGGTAGGGGTTGTAACCTAATGTTACATATATGGTTAGGGGTGGTAACCTAATGTTACATAATATAGGTAGGGGTACGGGTAACCTAATGTTACATAATATGGGAGTGGTAGTAACCTAATGTTATTTAATATGGGTAGGGGTGGTAACATAATGTTACATAATATGGGTAGAATGGTAACCTAATGTTACATATATGGTTAGGGGTTGAAACCTAATGTTACATAATATAGGTAGGGGTACGGGTAACCTAATGTTACATAATATGGGTTGGGGTACGGGTAACCTAATGTTACATAATATGGGAGGGGTGGTAACCTAATGTTACATAATATGGATAGGGGTTGTAACCTAATGTTCATATATGGTTAGGGGTGGTAACCTAATGTTACATAATATAGGTATGGGTGGGGGTACGGATAACCTAATGTTACATAACATAGGTAGGGGTTGTAACCTAATTTTACATAAGGGTAGGGGTTGTAACGTAATGTTACATAATATGGGTAGGGATGGTAACCTAATGTTACATAATAATATGGGTAGGGGTGGTAACATAATTTTGCATAATATGGGTAGGGGTGGTAACCTAATGTTACATAATATAGGTAGGGGAACGGCTAACCTAATGTTACATAATATGTGAGGGGTAGTAACCTAATGTTATATAATATGGGTAGGGGTGGTAACATAATGTTACATAATATGGGTAGAGTGGTAACCTAATGTTACATATATGGTTAGGGGTTGAAACCTAATGTTACATAATATAGGTAGGGGTACGGGTAACCTAATGTTACATAATATGGGTAGGGGTACGGGTAACCTAATTTTATATAATAGGGGAGGGGTGGTAACCTAATGTTACATAATATGGATTGGGGTTGTAACCTAATGTTACATATATGGTTAGGGGTGGTAACCTAATGTTGCATAACATAGGTATGGGTGGGGGTACGGATAACCTAATGTTACATAACATAGGTAGGGGTTGTAACCTAATTTTACATAAGGGTAGGGGTTGTAACCTAATGTTACATAATATGGGTATGGGTGAGGGTACGGATAACCTAATGTTACATAACATAGGTAGGGCTTGTAACCTAATTTTACATAAGGGTAGGGGTTGTAACCTAATGTTACATAATATGGGTAAGGGTACAGGTAACATAATGTTACATAATATGGGAGGGGTGGTAACCTAATGTTACATAATATGGATAGGGGTGGTAACCTAATGTTATATAATATGGGTAGGTGTGGTAACATAATGTTACATAATATGGGTAGAGTGGTAACCTAATGTTAAATATATGGTTAGGGGTTGAAACCTAATGTTACATAATATAGGTAGGGGTACGGGTAACATAATGTTGCATAATATGGGTAGGGGTTGTAACCTAATGTTACATATATGGTTAGGGGTGGTAACCTAATGTTACATAATATAGGTAGGGGTACGGGTAACCTAATGTTACATAATATGGGAGTGGTAGTAACCTAATGTTATTTAATATGGGTAGGGGTGGTAACATAATGTTACATAATATGGGTAGAATGGTAACCTAATGTTACATATATGGTTAGGGGTTGAAACCTAATGTTACATAATATAGGTAGGGGTACGGGTAACCTAATGTTACATAATATGGGTTGGGGTACGGGTAACCTAATGTTACATAATATGGGAGGGGTGGTAACCTAATGTTACATAATATGGATAGGGGTTGTAACCTAATGTTACATATATGGTTAGGGGTGGTAACCTAATGTTACATAATATAGGTATGGGTGGGGGTACGGATAACCTAATGTTACATAACATAGGTAGGGGTTGTAACCTAATTTTACATAAGGGTAGGGGTTGTAACGTAATGTTACATAATATGGGTAGGGATGGTAACCTAATGTTACATAATAATATGGGTAGGGGTGGTAACATAATTTTGCATAATATGGGTAGGGGTGGTAACCTAATGTTACATAATATAGGTAGGGGAACGGCTAACCTAATGTTACATAATATGTGAGGGGTAGTAACCTAATGTTATATAATATGGGTAGGGGTGGTAACATAATGTTACATAATATGGGTAGAGTGGTAACCTAATGTTACATATATGGTTAGGGGTTGAAACCTAATGTTACATAATATAGGTAGGGGTACGGGTAAACTAATGTTACATAATATGGGTAGGGGTTGTAACCTAATGTTACATATATGGTTAGGAGTGGTAACCTAATGTTACATAATATGGGTAGGGGTACGGATAAACTAATTCTCCATATAAAAGGTAGGGGTGGCAAAATAATGTTACATAATATGGGTGGGTGTACGGATAACCTAATGTTACATAATATGGTTGGGGGTGGTAACCTAATGTTACATATTATGGGTAGGTGTGGTAACATAATGTTACATAATATGGGTAGAGTGGTAACCTAATGTTACATATATGGTTAGGGGTTGAAACCTAATGTTACATAATATAGGTAGGAGTACGGGTAACCTAATGTTGCATAATATGTGTAGGGGTACGGGTAACCTAATGTTACATAATATGGGAGGGGTGGTAACCTAATGTTACATAATATGGATAGGGGTGGTAACCTAATGTTACATAATATGGGTAGGGGTTGTAACCTAATGTTACGTATATGGTTAGGGGTGGTAACCTAATGTTACATAATATTGGTAGGGTTACGGATAACCTAATGTTACATAATATGGGAGGGGTAGTAACCTAATGTTATTTAATATGGGTAGGGGTGGTAACATAATGTTACATAATATGGGTAGAGTGGTAACCTAATGTTACATATATGGTTAGGTGTGGAAACCTAATGTTACCTAATATAGGTAGGGGTACGGGTAAGCTAATGTTACATAATATGGGTAGGGGTTAGGGTAAACTAATGTTACATAATATGGGAGGGGTGGTAATCTAATGTTACATAATATGGATAGGGGTTGTAACCTAATGTTACATATATGGTTAGGGGTGGTGACCTAATGTTACATAATATGGGTAGGGGTGGTAACCTAATGTTACATAATATGGGTAGAGCTGGTAACCTAATGTTACATATATGGTTAGGTGTGGTAACGTAATGTTACATAATATGGGTAGGGTACGGGTAACCTAATGTTACATAATATGGCAGGCGTGGTAAACCTAATGTTACATAATATCGGTAGGGGTACGGGTAACCTAATGTTACATAATATGGGAGGGGTGGTAACCTAATGTTACATAATATGGATAGGGGTGGTAACCTAATGTTACATAATATGGGTAGGGGTTGTAACCTAATGTTACATATATGGATAGGGGTGGTAACATAATGTTACATAATATTGGTAGGGGTATGGGTAACCTAATGTTACATAATATGGGAGGGGTAGTAACCTAATGTTATATAATATGGGTAGGGGTGGAAACATAATGTTACATAATATGTGTAGTGTGGTAACCTAATGTTACATATATGGTTAGAGGTTGAAACCTAATGTTACGTAATATAGGTAGGGGTACGGGTAACCTAATGTTACATAATATGGGTAGGGGTACGGGTAACCTAATTTTATATAATATGGGAGGGGTGGTAACCTAATGTTACATAATATGGATTGGGGTTGTAACCTAATGTTACATATATGGTTAGGGGTGGTAACCTAATGTTGCATAATATAGGTATGGGTGGGGGTACGGATAACTTAATGTTACATAACATAGGTAGGGGTTGTAACCTAATTTTACATAAGGGTAGGGGTTGTAACCTAATGTTACATAATATGGGTATGGGTGAGGGTACGGATAACCTAATGTTACATAACATAGGTAGGGCTTGTAACCTAATTTTACATAAGGGTAGGGGTTGTAACCTAATGTTACATAATATGGGTAAGGGTACGGGTAACATAATGTTACATAATATGGGAGGGGTGGTAACCTAATGTTACATAATATGGATAGGGGTGGTAACCTAATGTTATATAATATGGGTAGGTGTGGTAACATAATGTTACATAATATGGGTAGAGTGGTAACCTAATGTTAAATATATGGTTAGGGGTTGAAACCTAATGTTACATAATATAGGTAGGGGTACGGGTAACATAATGTTGCATAATATGGGTAGGGGTTGTAACCTAATGTTACATATATGGTTAGGGGTGGTAACCTAATGTTACATAATATAGGTAGGGGTACGGGTAACCTAATGTTACATAATATGGGAGTGGTAGTAACCTAATGTTATTTAATATGGGTAGGGGTGGTAACATAATGTTACATAATATGGGTAGAATGGTAACCTAATGTTACATATATGGTTAGGGGTTGAAACCTAATGTTACATAATATAGGTAGGGGTACGGGTAACCTAATGTTACATAATATGGGTTGGGGTACGGGTAACCTAATGTTACATAATATGGGAGGGGTGGTAACCTAATGTTACATAATATGGATAGGGGTTGTAACCTAATGTTACATATATGGTTAGGGGTGGTAACCTAATGTTACATAATATAGGTATGGGTGGGGGTACGGATAACCTAATGTTACATAACATAGGTAGGGGTTGTAACCTAATTTTACATAAGGGTAGGGGTTGTAACGTAATGTTACATAATATGGGTAGGGATGGTAACCTAATGTTACATAATAATATGGGTAGGGGTGGTAACATAATTTTGCATAATATGGGTAGGGGGGGTAACCTAATGTTACATAATATAGGTAGGGGAACGGCTAACCTAATGTTACATAATATGTGAGGGGTAGTAACCTAATGTTATATAATATGGGTAGGGGTGGTAACATAATGTTACATAATATGGGTAGAGTGGTAACCTAATGTTACATATATGGTTAGGGGTTGAAACCTAATGTTACATAATATAGGTAGGAGTACGGGTAACCTAATGTTGCATAATATGTGTAGGGGTACGGGTAACCTAATGTTACATAATATGGGAGGGGTGGTAACCTAATGTTACATAATATGGATAGGGGTGGTAACCTAATGTTACATAATATGGGTAGGGGTTGTAACCTAATGTTACGTATATGGTTAGGGGTGGTAACCTAATGTTACATAATATTGGTAGGGTTACGGATAACCTAATGTTACATAATATGGGAGGGGTAGTAACCTAATGTTATTTAATATGGGTAGGGGTGGTAACATAATGTTACATAATATGGGTAGAGTGGTAACCTAATGTTACATATATGGTTAGGTGTGGAAACCTAATGTTACCTAATATAGGTAGGGGTACGGGTAAGCTAATGTTACATAATATGGGTAGGGGTTAGGGTAAACTAATGTTACATAATATGGGAGGGGTGGTAATCTAATGTTACATAATATGGATAGGGGTTGTAACCTAATGTTACATATATGGTTAGGGGTGGTGACCTAATGTTACATAATATGGGTAGGGGTGGTAACCTAATGTTACATAATATGGGTAGAGCTGGTAACCTAATGTTACATATATGGTTAGGTGTGGTAACGTAATGTTACATAATATGGGTAGGGTACGGGTAACCTAATGTTACATAATATGGCAGGGGTGGTAAACCTAATGTTACATAATATCGGTAGGGGTACGGGTAACCTAATGTTACATAATATGGGAGGGGTGGTAACCTAATGTTACATAATATGGATAGGGGTGGTAACCTAATGTTACATAATATGGGTAGGGGTTGTAACCTAATGTTACATATATGGATAGGGGTGGTAACATAATGTTACGTAATATTGGTAGGGGTATGGGTAACCTAATGTTACATAATATGGGAGGGGTAGTAACCTAATGTTATATAATATGGGTAGGGTTGGAAACATAATGTTACATAATATGTGTAGTGTGGTAACCTAATGTTACATATATGGTTAGAGGTTGAAACCTAATGTTACATAATATAGGTAGGGGTACGGGTAACCTAATGTTACATAATATGGGTAGGCGTACGGGTAACCTAATGTTACGTAATATGGGAGGGGTGGTAACCTAATGTTACATAATATGGGTAGGTGTGGTAACATAATGTTACATAATATGGGTAGAGTGGTAACCTAATGTTACATATATGGTTAGGGGTTGAAACCTAACGTTACATAATATAGGTAGGAGTACGGGTAACCTAATGTTGCATAATATGGGTAGGGGTACGGGTAACCTAATGTTACATAGTATGGGAGGGGTGGTAACCTAATGTTACATAATATGGATAGGGGTGGTAACCTAATGTTACATAATATTGGTAGGGGTACGGATAACCTAATGTTAGATAATATGGGAGGGGTAGTAACCTAATGTTATTTAATATGGGTAGGGCTGGTAACATAATGTTACATAATATGGGTGGAGTGGTAACCTAATGTTACATATATGGTTAGGGGTGGAAACCTAATGTTACCTAATATAGGTAGGGGTACGGGTAAGCTAATGTTACATAATATGGGTAGGGGTTAGGGTAAACTAATGTTACATAATATGGGAGGGGTGGTAATCTAATGTTACATAATATGGGAGGGGTGATAACCTAATGTTACATAATATGGATAGGGGTGGTAACCTAATGTTACATAATATGGGTAGGGGTTGTACCCTAATGTTACATATATGGTTAGGGGTTGAAACCTAATGTTACATAATATAGGTAGTGGTACGGGTAACCTAATGTTACATAATATGGGAGGGGTGGTATCCTAATGTTACATAATATGGGTAGAGTGGTAACATAATATTACATAATATGGGTAGAGTGGTAACCTAATGTTACATATGTGGTTAGGGGTTGAAACCTAATGTTACATAATATTGGTAGGGGTACGGGTAACCTAATGTTACATAATATGGGAGGGGTAGTAACCTAATGTTATATAATATGGGTAGGGGTGGTAACATAGTGTTACATAATATGGGTAGAGTGGTAACATAATGTTACATATATGGCTAGGGGTGGTAGCCTAATGTTACATAATATTGGTAGGGGTACGGGTAACCTAATGTTACATAATATGGGAGGGGTGGTAACCTAATATTATATAATATGGGTAGGGGTGGTAACCCAATGTTACATAATATGGGTAGGGGTTGTAACCTAATGTTACATATATATATATATATATATATATATATATGTATATATATATATATGACTAGGGGTGGTAGCCTAATGTTACATAATATTGGTAGGGGTACGGATAACCTAATGTTACTTAACGTGGGTAGGGGTTGTAACCTAATTTTACATAAGGGTAGGGGATGTAACCTAATGTTACATAGTATGGGTAGGGGTGGTAACCTAATGTTATATAATAATATGGGTAGGGTTGGTAACCTAATTTTGCATAATATGGGTAGGGGTGGTAATCTATTGTTACATAATATAGGTACGGTAAGGGTAACCTAATGTTAATTAATATGGGTATTGATACGGGTAACCTAATGTTACATAATATGGGAGGGGTGGTGACCTAATATTACATAATATGGGTAGGGGTGGTAACCTAATGTTACATAATATGGGTAGAGCTGGTAACCTAATGTTACATATATGGTTAGGGGTGGTAACGTAATGTTACATAATATGGGTAGGGTACGGGTAACCTAATGTTACATAATATGGGAGGGGTGGTAAACTAATGTTACATAATATGGGTAGGGGTACGGGTAACATAATGTTACATAATATGGGAGGGGTGGTAACCTAATGTTACATAATATGGGTGGGTGTACGGATAACCTAATGTTACATAATATGGTTGGGGGTGGTAGCCTAATGTTACATAATATGGGTAGGGGTGGTAACCTAATGTTACATAATATGGGAGGGGTGGTGACCTAATGTTACATAATATGGGTAGGGGTGGTAACCTAATGTTACATAATATGGGTAGAGCTGGTAACCTAATGTTACATATATGGTTAGGGGTGGTAACGTAATGTTACATAATATGGGTAGGGTACGGGTAACCTAATGTTACATAATATGGGAGGGGTGGTAAACTAATGTTACATAATATGGGTGGGTGTACGGATAACCTAATGTTACATAATATGGTTGGGGATGCTAGCCTAATGTTACATAGTATGGGTAGGGGTTGTAACCAAATTTTACCTAATAAGGATAGGGGTTGTAACCAAATGTTACATAATATGGGTAGGGGTACGGGTAACCTAATGTTACATAATATGGGAGATGTGGTAACCTAATGTTACATAATATGGATAGGGGTGGTAACCTAATGTTACATAATATGGGTAGGGGTCGTAACGTAATGTTATATATATATGGGTAGGAACCTGATGTTTCGTAATATGGGTAGGGATGGTAACCTAATGTTATATATATATGGGTAGCGGTGACAACCTGTTATATATATGGGTAGGCGTGGTAATCTAATATTACATACACACCAAAAAACGCACGGTCTGTTACCACATCCAACAGCACTGATATCAGGTCTGTTACATTATGATTCCATCAGGTCTGAACAGGATAATGTAGCGACCCTTGTTACAGCTATGATGACCACAGTCTGTATCAACACTGATGTCAGGCGTGATACAGCGCTCAAGGGCGGATGTAGGAATTTTTTAGTGTACGTCAAAACACGGAAGTTGCGTATTCTAGGGGGGTACGGGGCATGCCTCCCCAGAAAATTTTTGAAATTTGGTTCCCTTAAATGGCATTTCCCGCATTCTGACAAGATTTTTTAGAAAAATCTTACAGTTCTAATTTGGATTTTTTATACCACATTTTACGATTTAAAAAAAAAAAATACGACTTTGCACTTTTTTAATCGTTATTGGAGACAACTTTTACGATTGTTTCGCTCCATGTCAGAGCTCTTCAGCATGCCTATGAATCACTGTTGTACAGTGAATCCGACATGGACAGCCAAGGCCCCACCCTAGCCTTAGCTGCCAATCAATTTCTTCTGTGATGAGAAGAATTATGAATAGAGTAATTAAGTAAATCGACCATATTGGACATTTTTTAGACATAGAGGAGCTTATCTCTCTACATCATCCTGGTCATCTTCATTCTTAACCCTTTATCTACCCTGAGCTGTCTGATTTTGAGCCGCCAGATACTCGCGTAAAGAGAAATAATTACGAATAGAGAAAAATAGACCATGTAGGACATTTCATGGACATAGAGAGGAGTTCACCTCTCTACATCATCCTGGTCATTTTTACTACCTAATAGTTTACCCCTTATCAACCCTGAGCTGTCTGGTTTTGAGGCGCCAGGTACTCGCCTAATGAGAGAGAATTATGAATAAAGAAAAATAGACCATATAGGACATTTCATGGACATAGAGAGGAGCTCACCTCTCTACATCATCCTGGTCATACTAACTAGTAGCTACCGATTAACAAGAAAGGACTGCATACTCTTACTGAAATGTTTATTTATTTTAAATATTTATTGTGTATCTAATAATTATTGCAATAAAATATACAGTACATCAAATGAATAGATGTTTAAATTAGTTCAATTCTGCTGCTGTCAGCAGAAAATTTATCAATAACCTGCTGGACAGAAGGTTCTATATCTTGATGGATTTCCATCAATGCCAAGCCATTTAACCGTTCTTCTACCATGGTGCTCCTTGTATAATATTTCAGCCTACGCATGGCTGAAAAAGAGCGTTCACATTCACAAGATGTAACAGGCAAAGTAGCAAGAATTCGAAGAGCAACTTTGATGTTTGCAAAAGAATCAAAGCTTATAGCTTTAAGTGTGCATGCAACACTACTGGGGCATGAACCTTTAAAACTTACCCAATATGTCTGCCACAATTTCCGACTCACCACCTAAGCCAAGAGGATTTGGAAGGTCATCTTAATAAAAATTTGAAAATTTCAGGAATGTCTGCTTCCAGCTAATAATGCCACTCTTGTTTATCAAGGGAATCATAGATGGTATTAACACTACTTACGTCAAATCTGGCCTTAAGATCTGAATTCAGATGGTCCAAAACAGGAATTGTGAATGTACGCTTATAATACTCAGAAGCATCAGAAGCAGGGATATGTCTAGCACATGTCCTAGGCAGAGACAACTCAACATTAATTTCATCAGCTAAAGTGAGAGCCTTACCATACCACTGGCCATGGTAATAATCAATCGTATTACGTGCTGTGTTGACTGCACTCCAGTACATCATTATTCTTAGCCTGCAATGGCTGTGTTACAGGGAGAGTCAAATCCAAAATCTGTCTAGTAATAACCAGAGAAACAATAAACTGGAAAGAAGAAATCAATGCTAACAAGGAGGTGGCTTGAGAAGAGGTACTAGGATTGCATTGCCTTTCTTCATTCAAACTCATTCCTTTAAAGTAAAAAATATTGGAATAAATAAGTCCTCAAAAACATTCATACCATCAACACGCTCTACCCACCTTGTTCTACAGACATCTTTCAATTTCTTTTTTTTGCTATCTTTACTATGCATTGAAATGTTTTTTTTCAAATATAATTTGACGATTCTGAGAATTATTAAAAAAAGATGACAGTTCCTTTACCTGTGTCATGATATTCTTTACAATTGGCAGCGAACAAGCATGACGAATAACTAAGTTTAATTTATGGCTATAACAGTGGGTGTAAATAGCTTTTCGATTTAGCCGTAAAATGTGTGCGGAAAGCCCATTGATATGGCCAGCAACAGCACCAGCTCCATCATATCCTTGACCTCGACAATCTTCAATATTCAGCGAGAGGTCAGCTAAGGCCTTTAAAATAACCGCTGCTAGGTCTGCACCAGCTAGCCCCCATTTGCAATGTATAAACTTGATAAAATCTTCCCCTATGTTCAGATCACTGTCAACAAACCTCAAAACTAAATACATTTGCTCCTTATTTGAGCAATCTGCTGCTTCATCTGCAAGGATTGAAAAGAATCTATTTTGCTTAACTTCATCAATAATTATATCAGTAATTACCTGGCCACAACACTTAATAACTTCATTCTGGGTAGTCTTTGAAATATACGAAGCATTCTTTGCAGAAGTCTTCAGATGTTCTTCAAGAGCAACATCTCCAACACGAACCCTCATTTTCAACAACTCAATAAAATTACCAACACCACCCCGAGAAAAACCTCCAACTTCTGGATGATATTGGAAATCATCACGGTGCCCTCTAAAAGATAAACCTAGACGGCCACAAGTAATAATGGTGTCTACAATAGGAATAAGCTTTTTTCTGTTCTCAGAAATCTTATTCCTCCTATTGTCACTTATCAACACATCAATTGGCTGAACTTTACCTGACAGCTGCTCCTGGATGGACAAAAAGGTTTCTGCTGTGCTGCTATGTAAGCATGTTGACGATGAACCAGGTTTACCTGTTTGTTTTTTGAAATTTCTAATAGTATCATTCCAATATTTAAAAGGTTGGCAAAAAAAGTTTTTGGCAGCATTTTTTTTATTGGCTTTCTCTGGAAATCTATCGCCAAACAACACACACGGAAGACAGTAAGCTCCATCCTGGCTAGGTGAATAGCATAACCAAGGATATAATCCCAACCATTCAAAACGAAAACTTCTACCATTTGTCGTCGGGAAAGAATATGATTTATTGGGTTTGAACACATTTTTTATTAGAAGGAGAATTTCCGAATCAGTCATACTTTTGGCTTTCTCTCTATAGCAATATCATCCTCATGAATAAAATTAATTTGGGAAGTAGTTGAACTTGTAGATGGCGAATTGATTGCAGAAGGAGCTGTTTTGCTACTTAACTCTGGTAACGGAACAGAGGCAATTGGCATTTTTGTGACAGTACAAGGTTTGGGGTCTGGTACACTGACAAAAGAAGGAAAAGAAATGTTAGACTGAACAAAATATCCACTGGAAATTTTTTTAGACTTTCACTTTTGGTTTGAGGAGACCTTTTGTGCAGGCAGTTTTCGTTTTTCTCCTCCGGTTGGCTCATAAAACACAAGAGGGACAAAATGATTAGGTTGAAATACTTTACCTGACTCAACAATGCCATGAAAACAAAATAGGACATGTAGATCTGACATACCTCTCAAAGGTGGGCACGGTTCCACTTTACAATTGAAAAGCAATTTAAATCTCTGGTCCCCACAGTCAGGATAATAACAAAAAATATTTCTGTTTGTAACAGAAGCCAAACCAAGAATACATAAGAAGCTAGACCATGTGTTATCACAACAGTTTAAAATGGCTTCTTTTTTAAAAAGCTGATTCCCAGAAAAGCCAAAATCTAGTGCCCTGTTTGACACAGACATGGGTAAAAGGTTATTCAAACTTTGAGAAACCTTTCCCATGTGTTTAGCATGTGCAGATAAAAAATATGGGGGCTGAGAATAAAAATCAGCATTGAAATATAACTCAATTGATGTTAAAACATGAAGATCACTGACAAGAGAATTATCACCTACCAGGGCCAAAGAAACAGAGCTGTATAGGAAATTTCCAGATGCTTGAGATCTATATTGAGGCAGATACAAAAACACCAATTCAGATTTAACACAAAAGTCAAAACACAATCCAAAGCAATCGAATAAGAAACAAATAAACAGTAGACTGTTCGAGTAGAGGTATTAGAATTCAATATTTAACACTGTTGATCAGATTATTAAAGTAAACGTATTGTTAATGCTTTTGTAAAAATTTACGATGGTTGGCTAAACACATCTCATTATCTCAATAATTATATTAATATATTGCATTGTGTATTCATAAAATACTCGTGAGTCGAAATATATTTCATCTAATTTAAATAATTTACGCTTTTCACGATTGCACAAGTTTAAAGATAAAATAGTTGCCACTCACCTTAAAGCAATACAAGGTTTCTTTCCAGAAGCAGATTTAGCATACTGAGGAATATATGCCTCCGCGTGAATATCTCGATACAATGTCCTGCCAATTTGCGCCGAAAACTCTTGACCAACGAGAATATCGCACGATTGGAGTTTCTTTGTCAAATCGCAACAGATCGTCTTTAACAAATCATCGTTTTCACTCTGTAGAGCGTTCTCTACAAGTTTCGTAACATCCGTAGACCCCATAATCGAAACCGAACTCAGTCTCAAGCAGAAGTTTGAAGTCGAGGCAGTCAGTCAGTGAAGGCTCAGGCAGCTTAGTTATGCCGTAGTGCCGTAGTCAGTGTACGTCGAAATAGCCTTTGCCAGCCAATCAACAGCCAAGAACGTCAAAATAATTCTACTTCCGACGTAGTCACATCTACTTCCGACAACTTCCGACTACCCCTTGACGGTCCTCTACTGTTTTTGTCCAATCAGTGCCCGTTATTTCGACGTACACCGCCATTTTGACGTACTCTAACTATCCATATTTATAAATGGAGTGAATGCTGAGTGAATGAGGTCCCTCTCTAACCCTACGGTATGAACAGTTTCGTTCAGGCTACATGAAGTAGACCATGTGTTCTCTTACAGAGGACTGAGATCTTGGGTCAAATAATTATTCAACCTCGTCCCCAGGGCGTTTCTTGGTTGGGAGTGCCATTTTTCTCGATATATTTTTCTAAATACGTGCAAAAATTAAATTTTTGAAATTTTCAAAAATTTCAAAATCTATATAAAATTTTTAAAAGCTTGAATATTTATTTTTCAAATTTTAAAAACATTTTTATAAGTTTTTTCAAACTAATTAATTAATTCAGGAATAAATCAGTCTAGAATTTTTGTGTACGTCGCTTGACGTGTTTGACGTACCCTAAATCCGCCCCTGACAGCGCTGATGCCATCAGACTGTAGCAGCTCAGAGGTAACAGCTATGATAGATCGCGTGGAAACGCGACGTGACCCGCGCGTGATCCAAGAACCGTTCTCGATAAATTACTCGCGCGTTCACTAGAAACTCGCCTGGATTAATTATATATTCCACGCGTGGATAAACAAAATGCCGGTACAAAAATTCACCGTGTATACTCCGAAACTGGTTTGCTGCCGAAAAAACTGGGGAAAAAACGTGCACAGAAGTAACTACGACAAAAAAAACTACGCGACAGAAACATCAGGTAACTATTTTTATTATTTTTTATACTTATCAACTAAGATTTACAAAAATAAAGAGCATTTCACCACTATAAATCCTCATTTCGACGAACTTGTACACTTCGTTTTTCTATAAATTTTGTCACATATAGTACTGCGAAAAGAAAAGACAAATGTTCAGGCATATAAACTTTACTTACAAATCCAGGCTTGAGAAGATGCAAAGTATACGTTATGTAGCCAAAACTTGGAAATATGAAAAACATTACATTAGTTTTCGAATACTTTTTGTCAATATTAACCAAACTATAAACTAAGGTAATACCTCAAGTATAAACATTGCTGAGTTAATCTTGCAATCTACATTCTGCAGCCTATATTTCTAAAATTCCTTCTTGTCACACTGTATAAATTAGAGAAGACAAATATATATTTTGATTTTTGAGAAACTAGATACAATGTAACCTATCAATACAGTATACAAAGTTATTAAAGTACCTTACAACCTATTAATGTATATTTTTTTTGTCCAGCTGGATACATGTACACTATAAAATAAAGAAAAAAAGAAAGGCATATTACTATTAGTTTCTAAATCTTAAAAATGCTAAGCAAATGTACACCTGTTAGATCTCAATATATTTTCTCCTTGCCTGGCTATACTGTATTTAAAGAGAAGGGGAAAACAACCCATGAATTTATAAATCATAAGAATGCTAACCTAATACACACCTGTTAGGATTATTGTGGTTGTATTCTCTCCTTGCCAGGGTAAGCTAAACAAATAGAAGAAAAGAAAGACATATCACTTTCTAAACTTTAAAAATTTTGAGCTAATACACACCTGTTAGACTCATTATAATCATATTTCCCTTGCCAGGTCTGATGCTACATAATGAGATAAAACAAACAAAGTTTAAAATAACAGTTAATATGGATAAGTCAATTCCAGCAATGCCCACAACCCCCCCCCCCCCCCCAACCCCTCAGGTCAACCCCCAGGAATTAGCATTTTCATTTTTTTTTAATGCCAATGCTGTGGGGGTGGGCAAAAAAAGACCCTACAATGCCCCACCCTGGGCAACAAAATGGATGCCAGGGTAGATCAATACACTTTCCAAGGTGATATTTCTTTGCAAAACGTCTTCAGTTTCACTCAAGCTTGAGTAGGTGATGGATTTCGTCAGGATATTACATAAGGAAAATCCTAGAATGTTTGGTCTTTAGATTCAGACCATCTATATCATTCAGATGCAAGGTACATGTTTTATAGAGCTCCCATCTTGTCTTCGATTTTCTCCGTATTGTAGTGCAATTATTAATATCAAAAATAATTTGAATACGTCTGATTTGCATAGACTACATATTCCCAAAGCGTGTGTAGCAGCAATGACAATCGTACATTTTTGGTCGCGACAAATGCCCAGGGGTAGACTGATGCCTGGCCCCGGGTAAATACTGAAAGAGCAGATGCCCGGCATTGTCCTGGGGGGTGGGCATTGCTGGAATTGACTGATGCATTAATTTCATAAAATTTAAATTTTTAACTGTTTCATTTATTTAATCCAGGCCTTGTTTTTTTTTGCCCACAACTCACATACTTAGTAGATCTTTACTCTTGCAGTACTACATTGTTGCTATATCAGTTGATGAAGTTATTGCATATAAATTTGCATTTCCATGCTATAAAAAAAAGAAAAAACAGGTTTAACTGTGAATAATACCACTCTAATAATACCATTGTACTAAGTTTTCAGATTGTTGACTAATTAAGTTTGATCTTAAATATTTTTACAAAAAATTTAGAAGACACAGTCATTTTAAACATGTGGCATACATTGTCCTGTTATTAAATGATAAATATGAGACAAGAAATGTTAAATAAAATATCTCATGCTATTTTGAAGATATTTTAACCAAGACCAATCTCGTGAAAGGTTTAAAACCTTGGAGAAACTTGTAGGGGGGGGGGGGGTTACAGTTGTTTTAATGCCAAGTGAGTGGATCAGTAATGTGTTATATATATAGCAGGCATGTATATTCTATAAATTACAAAGGGTCTATATAAAATGCCTCCAACTTGTTTTTACATAAGTTTATAAATAAATCTATAAGATAATCTGAGTATTTCTGATGTGTATCATGCAATGTTCTGGTTTAATGATAGTAACAAAATTATGTCATTTATGGCTTTCAGATTACAATACTCTTAAATACTTGTCTCAAAATGCAGGAAATAGTGTTTCAGAGACCCCAGAAATCCAAACTTTTTGGAACGGCATGCGCAGACCCCTTAGGAGATTGTGGGGGGGCCCCTCCCAAAACCCTGGCTATGTTACTGGAAAACAGCTTAAAATAAATTATGTTTACTACCATACATAATTGTACAAAAATAATGAATTGTCTAATAATGAAAATAATAAGTCTTGATACCTGACTAAATATTTTTATAATGTTTTTATATTTTCTGGATTAGAGCTTTGCTGTGTGCAATTTAAAAAATATAAAAATATGATAAAATATTGAGATATGTTTCTTTGACATGTAATAATACCCCATCCTCACCCCATGCACCCCTAAAGTGTATCGATTTGTGGTTATATAATTATAAATAAGAATATATGATCTGAAAGTGCAGCATAAAACAAATAAATCTTATTTTCTATGGGAAACAACAGAATTATTTACGTCCAGAAATTTTATTTCTAACTTAATCTTTTGGTATTATCATTCATTTGACTAGTTTACTAGATTTTAAAACTTATCTTTAGCTTTGTGGAGCTAGAATTGCAAAGTAAATCCAGTTATGAAAAAGGAAAGGGAAAATACTTTGTTGCTGCTGATGGCATAACTTTTGTAGAGTCCAATTTTGCCTTGTTTCAATACCAGTGTTTCGTCGCATTTTCGAAGAAACGAGCTTCACAAGCTTTCAAATTAGTACTGTACATACTGCTGAAATAAACTTTCTGTTATATCTCCAGAGTCAGTCATGTCCAACGAGAATAGTGAGTGATGATTTTTCGTTTTTCATTTTAATCAAGACATTCTGGGCTGAATCTGTCTGTACAAAACCACACACTTGTTGCACGTAATTTCCGCCACAAAAACATTCGCAGAAAGTCTAGACGTCGAAGTTTGAAATAAACATCCAAAGTTTTTATGTTAATTCATTCAGCAATAACTTAGAAATGGGGTTTTTTTTGTTTGTTTTTCCATGTCAGACACTCGGTCTCTTCAGTCACTTGTGTTTTTTTGCTGACGAAGTCACGAAAAATTCGTGTCGCGACACGCTGTTACCTCGGGAAATCCACGTAGTTCCCAACAGCTCTGACACAACCTGTTGAAGATGGCTGTTATAGTGCTGATTTATAATATATCGTCAGTCCTGATTTATCTGATACCCACAGCTTCCATCACTGCTGTTGCCCCATCATAGCTGTTACAGCCTGTTCTTACAGACGTCTACAGATCTGTTGTCGA
Organism: Paragorgia papillata; assembly: GCA_035771165.1. Taxonomy (NCBI): domain Eukaryota; kingdom Metazoa; phylum Cnidaria; class Anthozoa; order Scleralcyonacea; family Coralliidae; genus Paragorgia; species Paragorgia papillata. The sequence continues at coordinate 1,306,813 of JAWNZC010000082.1, read as the reverse complement.
CATACCTGTATCATTCTTTTATATCAGACTGATACAGCACTGACAGGCCAACAGTCTGTTGCAGTCTAATGCTGTCAGTTCTGAACTGTCTATGGACGTCTACAGCCTGTTACAGCTATGATATCATACCTGTATCAGGCCTGTAGCTGCAGCAGGCTGTAACAGACCTGTGGCGTTTTTAGGTGTGTATATGGGTAGGAGTGGTAACCTAATGTTACATATATGGGTAGGGGTGTTAACCTAATGTTATATATATGGGTAGGGGTGGTAAACTAATGTTATATATACATGGTTAGGGTGGGAAACCTAATGTTATTTTTATGGGTTGGGTGGTAACCTAATGTCATATATATATATGGGTAGGGGTGGTAACCTAATGTTATATATATATATATATATATATATGGGTAGGATGGTAACCCTAATGTTACATATATGGGTAGCGGTGGTAACCTAATGTTACATATATGGTATTGGGTAGTGGTGGTAACCATATGTTACATAATATCGGTAGGGATGGTAACCTAATGTTATATATGTGGGTAGCGGTGGCAACCTGTTATATATATATATATATATATATATATATATATATATATATATGGGTAGGGGTGGTAACCTAATGTTACATATATGGGTAGGGGTGGTATTAGGGGTGGTAAACTAATGTTATATATATATATATATATATATATATATATATATATGGTTAGCGTGGGAACCTAATGTTATATATATATATGGGTAGGGATAGTAACCTAATGTTACATAGGAGACATGTCCGTATCTAGTGCAAATGTAGTAAAATTTTTAAAGATAAACTTTGAAACTGAATCACAAACATAATATAAATATGCAGATGTACCTTGTTGAAGTTGGTTGAATGGGAAAATTTGTATGCAAGTTGGAACATTACTTTAGCTAACTAAGATACATGCACATACAGTCATGTCCATTAGTCCAATCCATTACATGGAATGAACATAAACATGATCTGACAGATATCAAAACACTTGAAGTGAATCGAGTAGGGGTACCGTTGTACACCATTGTAAGTATTATATTATGCAGAGACAAATAATTGATCTGCAAGACACTGGCAAAATTTTTCAGAAAATTTTACACGAGTCAGTTCATATTTTTTAGAATATTAAACTAAATTTTAAGATTATTAACATTATCACCAATATCTACACACCACCAATATTTACGCACCACCAATATTTACACACCACCAATATTTACACACCACCAATATTTACACACCACCAATATTTACACACCACCAATATTTACACACCAATATTTACACCACCAATGTTTATTCATCCTATAAAAATCCTTGCCGTTTAAGGCATGCTAATATAGATGTGTCAAATTCCAGAGAGACACAGCCTCAGTGATCCCCATTCTTTATCCTGGGGACATACAAGATTTAATGCAGTAATAAATGTTTCTCTATTTTTAACAATAAATTCATACTGGAACCTTCATCGACACGGATTCTTCGGACCATACATGCTCTGATCCAGTTGGGCTGCCCTCTTCCATCACAGTGATGTAGTCGTCAGCTGGTTGTTTCTCGTATTACTTGGCTGGAGCACTACCAATGGTTATTAGAATGGGTTCCTTAAAATGTAGAAAGAAAGAAAAACACATGAAAGCGTTAGAATGTTAAACATACGCCGTGTGTGAACCAGTTGGTTGTGAGTTCAGTTGTTAGAAAAGCATTCAGCAGACTGATACTCTCAGCCTCTCAGGTGCGAAATATGTAAAATTCCACACAAGACCCCAAGTCGTCAAATATATTCCCACTTACACAAACAAGTTTTCTTTAACATGATTCAATTTGGCAAATTTAGTTTGGTTTTGACAATGTTTTTATCCGAAAATTTTATGGAGGAAACAATTTTCAAAGAAAACTTGCTCGTGCAAGGTGTAGCCTGTAGGTCAAGTGATACAGAAATTAATGATTGAAGTGGCGTGATACAAATCTTTCGTTCCTCTGAGTCTTTTGATCTAGAAGTCTTTTCAAACTTCTTGCTCTTTTCCAGCACGTTTTCTTTGTCTTCCTCGCACTCGATGTCTTTTCACTTGCGTTGCTGTGAACGTTGGTTTGGTTTTCTTGCTTTGCGTGTTGTTCGATGCCTATACATTGTTTTTCGCCAACTTCAAGCTTCTTGTTTAATGGCTTGGGACTGTCTTCTTTGCTTTCATTGCCACTGGAATTCTTTTCTACCAAGGCCAGATGTTCGCGTAGTTCGATTTTGGGACCGTAGAAACTCTCAGCTTCGACAACAGGAGAAAAATCATCGAAAACAATAAGCGATATTATTATTAGCCAATTTCTACAATTAAGCAGTTTGTTTCACAATTAAGGTAGTAAGAAAAGAGAAGAATACTTATCAGAAAGTGTTAAAACTTATGCCAAAAATCCTCTGTTATTTTATCACAACGGAAACTTTGGCTATATTTCATCGCTCTGCCACCTTCAAACATAACGACATCTTTTGTCGCTATCTTGGAAATGCTATCATCTTCAGAAAAGTACACTACAGCATATTTAGGCACTTTAGTCAACTGACGTAACATTTTTATTTTCTTCTCGAGAACTGAGCGTAAAGTTTGTACATGTAACAACGAAAGTAAAGCTGATTGAATTCAGTGAGGGTAAATGCGACAAACAACGCATACCTGCAGTTTAAATATGTGCGGTCTTTTATTCTTATCTAGACTGGGGGGGAGGGGAGAGTGCCCGTGGCGAATTTAAAGCATTGTAACTTTTTGAGTATTAAAAATAAGTGCGTAAAATTTTAGGAAATTTTTCATACCTAGTATTGAGGAACACTTCCGTGTGTAAAAAAAATGCTTTTACAACCACGTTTTTGATGACGTTTGTGCCAAAAATTTCGAAATTCTGATTTTAGTTGGGTTTTTTTTCAGTATTTGATTAACTTTAGTATTTTTAATTCAAATTCATGAATTTTGTGTTATTGAAGTTTATCTAAAGACGTCACAAATTCAATATGGCGGAATCCAAGATGGCAGAACAATGACGTCATAAAGTGACGTCATCAATGTATTTTTTACGAAAAATTGCTTTTCAAGTTACGGATGCTCATAGGATACTACAGACGATATATAAAGATAAAGAATAGAACAATAAAGCTTGATTAATGAATATAACATTTACCTTCTTATCACAATGACTACATTAACGGCCATAAACCAAAAAAATAAACTAAATTCTTCCTAAATTTTTACGTTTCATAGTCTTATCTTCCTTCTCCTGGCTCTAACTACAGTAATTATAAAAAAAAACGATTTGAAAATATTTCTTGTCTATTATTTGGCAGTATTTCACTTTGTTGTATTTTTAGGTATAACGTCAGCAATGACGTCATAGATAGGTAACATCAGGGGTGAAACCAAGAAAAATTAAAGTATTTTTTAATGTTCTATTTTTTTTTAATTTTGTGTCATCCAACATTGCGGCCAAAAGTAGAATGCGTTTTGATCGTAACAAACGTTATTTGTTTCTGCTAAAAATTGGCATGTTCGAAAACTCGAAACCCAAAAACGTGGTTTGCAAATCTTGATGGGAAATGTTGCCCAATTTCGAAATTTTGTGACTTAAAATATTTTATTTAGAAGCATCGCATGGAATAACTGTGCATGTGTAATTCATGCCCGGTATTAGCATTACCGTCGAGGTAAACACATATTATCTTAAATAAATATTATTCAACATTACGTCTAATGCTTCTATCATTATTAGCACGATAATTAGGAGCTGTTAACATGAGCCAGGCTGACTCGTGTTACGAAATTCATTGCTAGCCTGCAAAAGGAGATTTGAATTAATGTTAAGACTCATTAAAACAATTCTTCTTTTTAAGGCAAAGTTTAGGCAAGTTTCAAAAGCATAGAACGATCCTAATCAATCGCGTGAGTACGGTTAACCGTGCTAGCCTGGCTCATGTAAACAGCCCCTTGTATAAATTCCCAACGCAGCCAGGTGAAGGATCAGACATAGTTTAACGCTACTCTGGCTTAAAAGTTTTTTGAACGTAGCTTAAAAAAGTTTCGACACTTCGATCTAATGTCTTCATGAAGGGTGATCGGTGTGAAGACAGGTCCCATATTTATACTCTCATAGAACCATTACCTATCAACAAGATGTACATAGGCTTCCGGCAGGAGACCGCTGTCATCACGATTTAATGGAGCGTGGCCGCTATTGATGTGCCAAGCTTCCAAACAACTTCTTTGGTGATACCGTGGATTGGAAGTGTCAATTTCTTAATTATCCCATACTTTCTCATGGTTGGTTTTGCACGCGTGCTCCGACAAAGCAGAATTTTCCTTCTTTGAAAAGAAAACCGCTTTTTGGTGCTCTTTAAAAACGCGCGCCAAACTGACATTTTGTCTGGCCAATGTACTCCTGATTAGAGTCATTGCACTGAATGGAATAAAAAGCATCTTTTCTCTGTTCTTTCACAATACGATCCTTAGGTTTTGCAAAAATATGACTTAACGTTAAGAAAGGTTTTTGAGCAACTTTTACGTTGAAACAACCTAAGATTCTTATAATTGATTCCTTAATTCCTTCAATGTACGGAACAATCGCATAAACACATAATCGAATCTTCATCCTCAGTGTTTTTGCGTGGTGGTGGTGGTGTAACTGCTTTTAAACAGTTTTTTTAAGAAATTATTAGGTTAGATATTCGCATTTAAAACGTCAAATACACACTGTTGCCCACTTTCCCTCGACAGTATGAATTCGACATCCTAAAGACGAATAACTACCCTAATAATTTATTTAAAAAATGTTTAAAACCAGTTACACCGCCGCCACGCAAAAACAATGAGGATGAAGATTCGATAATGGTTTTGCGATTGTTCCGTACATTCAAGAAATAACGGAACCAATTAAAAGAATCATAGGTAGCTTCAACCTTAAAGCTGCTGTAAAACTTTCCGTGCAATGACTGTAATCAGCCCTGATGAAGACACTAGAACGGAGTGTCGAAAAGTTGGGTCATAAACAATAACTTTTTAAGCTACGTTCAAAAAATTTTTAAGCCAGAGCTAGTAGAGCTGACAATATTTTCTGTATATTATGCCCGGAATATAACACAAGTATTTCATTGCACTCTTTATTGGTTTGGTGGTTTTTAAACAGTTTTGTTTTGTTTTCACGATGAACGTTGGGTCAACCATCTCCCACAAGCTTCCACTTCCACTTTGGCGCAATGGTGGTACGCATTGATTTCTGTCTTATTTCTACATGTTTCCAGCCATGTCAAGGCACTGAATAAATGTTCAGGTTTTAGACAGCCTAAGTTGACAGATGGAATTCTCAATTTAGAAAGTATGTCGTGTTCAAAACGCCCATCATTGTACGCTTCCACCGACTCTTTATTAACTCAAACTTGGCGATAAAACTCGGCTACGATATTCTCTATGTTAACTATTGGAATAGCTTTAGTGCCTAATGGTACACCCATTGGGAGTTTGTGAATATTATTTTTTACGAAAAGACAGCTCTTCAGATCTCGCTCGTCAAGTTCACTCCACCAGATGTTGAAGTCAACATCAGTCAACATCTTTTATATCGATCACGGCAACTATATTATTCAGTGACATCATGGTAAATATGTTTTTAAGACACTACAGTAACTATACTTCACCACTAAGCTTATATAGCTTATTCGATGCGCACAATTGCTTCCTTTCGACACGCGTTACGCCACGCGTTACGTCACGTTACTTCACGCGTTACGCAAAACTGAATATTAATTCCTTAATTTTTTTATATCTTAACAACTTTACTGCGTATTAGCAAAAGTAAAATTATTTTTACTAAAATAATACTAAGCTGAAAAAGAGAAGAAAAATAATATTAATACAAAATAAACCCAAACGCTGCGACGCATCGGACCAACCTACGACCCGGATGCACTCCAGGAATAAGAGAGGGATCACCAAAAGCATTGCTTATTTCATATTCTTCCGTCCTTGTATGGGGTTATCTACTATGCTCCAACATCGAAGAATGACGTCGTTTCAACGCCGAATTGACGTCGTTTTTACATGGCCGGCTATATATGATTATCGATATAATCACCATCACTTCTTTCATCGGTGAAAAGGAGCAACAGAACAATAGGGCAAAGATTTCTAGCCAAGTATGCGCATTGGATATGATTAGCCAATCAGAACGGGCCGTGAGATGGCTGTTGCCAGAGCCTCGCGTGAGTATGGGAACGCGCGAGTCTGGGTACGGGATTGGTGCATGTACGACCACGCGTACATCTCCATGCGGCGACGACAATACCCACGTTTTACATTAGAGCAACGTTTACGTCCACGTTTACGCTCACGTCCAAGACCACGTTCACGTCTACATCCATATCCAGGTCTACATGTACACCTACTTTACCTGTGTTTCTCCATACCCCCGTCCCACACGTTGTCTCTCAAACACGGCCACATGTCGTCCAAGTCCACTCGTACCTCTACAAGCATGTTCATGTGTATGTGTACATGTATGAAGGGTACAGGTAGGGGACGTATACATTGAGGCATAGAGTACTTGTACCTGTAACTGCGAGTGTGATTGTGCCTCTTTATACTTTGTACCTCTGTCCGCCTTTGCGTCCGTATTTACGTCCAGTTCCACATCATATTTTCAGTATATTTTCCTTAAAATTTTTAGATAACTGACTGTCATAATCAAAATTTCCCAAGTGACTGTAATATACATTTATTATGAACAACGTATCGTATATAACGGACTTTAATGCATCATTTTAAAATGTTATAATAGAACAACGTTACTGAAAAACTAATATAAGACATTTTTAAAGATTTTTTTACAAAAAAAGATTACCAGCTTAAAATATCTACAATGATGGCAGCTATCAAAATAACCCAAAAATTAGAAAAAAACATTTCTGTTATTTATACTTCCTCAAACTTTTATATACTTACTCAAGGATTTTTTGTAGGAACAAACCCAATCATAACTTAGGTATTAATTAAAAGAATACACTAACGTTCTTAAATAAATTGTTTTTTGCATATTTATGCCATTTAATTTTACAATAAAACATTTCAAATTTCTCGCTATTCTCCATAGGTAATCCTATTCGATTGCAAGGTCCATTTAAGAAATCTGGTACTGGACGTGTCGAAATCCTTTATAATGGAAAATGGGGAACGGTTTGTGATTACGGCTGGGACTTGAAAGATGCTAACGTAGTTTGTCGACAACTTGGCTTTCCAGGATCTAGAGCAGCTCTTCAAGGTCGTGATGTTCCGGATGGTAGTGGAACAATATGGCTACAGTCAGTTACATGTACAGGAAATGAACAGTACTTGGCCAATTGTATACATCTGGGATGGGGAAAGCAGTTTTGTGGACACTACGAAGATGCCGGTGTTTTATGTAATAACGGATCAGGTAAATTGTGATATTAATTTGTAAATTGTTTAGTTAATTTAGGGAAAAACTGCAAATACGCTAATGCAACGCCTAACGCAATTTTTCTGCAATTTGACAATTTTATTGGCTCCCGAGCGATCTTTGGAAACCGGGAAAGTTGGGTCATAACTAAGGTTAAAAAATAGAAATCAGGAAATTAAGGAAGTCAAATTCTATTCCGTGTTTATATCATATAAAAATGCATTTATCGCGACAAAAAAATGAAATACGACAACGTTTTGTTTTATTTATGGTTTTTGTTAAAAGTCGGATCCTTTTGTCTTTGCTGCTTGCACTTTCGATATTAAAGTATAGTTGGAAAGAAAACCCATTTGGACAAATTCATGCACTTGGTGTTTTCGTAAAGACGTCGCCTCGCGCCTTCGCAGTTCAGTCTGTACTGAAAGATTGTTGAAAGGATAATTCTGTCGTAATTACCCCCTGTTTTATCAATAAGATTTAATTAAGTACTGTAGAGTATGTAGGATCGAAGGTGGATGAGGCAAAGTAATTTTTTTGACTACCGCTGACGTAGATCAGCCATATTGTCAGCGTGTTGCTTGCTTGATTGCTTGCTTGTCTTGAACCGCATTTATGTCTTACTCGACGGCCATTTATCAATTATTGGACGAGTCTGAGCAAAATATCATGATTTGTCAGTGGCGAGCTACTAGTTATTTGCCGATGCCGAAGGCAGAGGCAAATAACTGGTAGCGAGACACTGACAAATCATGATATTTTGCGATAGACGAGTTCAATAATTGATTTATCATTCATAAAATAGTTAAAAATCTGAAATGCCTGAAGTTAGAGATCGCCACTCTTCTCTGTGTCTTCGGCATACTAAAATCTTCGTAAAACTTACTTTTTGTTGGCACAAGTCTTGCTTTTTATCTCACTAAATCTTCCTTTTAACTATTTCTTTTCTAAAGTACATTGTCGTTATGAATGCTTCCAAATACTCTCGATTATTTCCTTGGATAGCTGAAGAACTAGCCGCCATGTTTCCGAAAATTATTTGCAGTCAGCAGCGCCATTGCTAGTGCGCATGCTCAAAACATTATTTGCAGCAAAAAAATTATTTGCACTCAGTTATTTGCAGGTGAATTAACCAATCAGAATGCAGGATAGAAACGAAATGAATGATAATGTCAGATATTTGACACAATTGCCACCGAGTCGTCAAGTGCCGCAAATATTTGAGAAGTGCTCGCGTTGTTTGTAGGAGCTATAATAATCGTAAGTGAAAACAAAACTCGTATTTGGATTGCTCTTATGAAGTGTCTCTCTAATACCTTATATAATTATTTTCTTTTTGGAATGGTTTATGTCATTGATAAGTTACAGGGAAAGAAGCTTCACAACTCTGACATTCGTAGTTTTTGTGACAAAAGGGGTAGCAGACATCCTAGGTATTTTTTCGCATGGGTCGTATTACCGGGGGAGCACCGAATTTAGAAATGCGATATTTTTAGAAAGTTCTCACCAGAAGACAAGTGCAAAGCAGCCAAGAAAGCAGGAGACTGTTAACAACCATTCATCTCGGTAGTGCACGCACAAGAAATCTCCAGTGTTGCGTCGGTGGTTATCGATATAATCATCATCACTTCTTTCATCCGTAAAAAGGAGTAACAGAACACTTCTCTGACTAGACGCTCAAGCGACGTTCTGTCCAGATCACTCCTACAAACACAGAGGAGTAACACCCAGAAAAAAACAACAATTACGCCGAATATCTCAAGCTTGCCTGTTTCTATACCACGATCGAAAAGAATGAAAGTCAACAAGTAACCCTTAGAACAATTCAGGTTATATTAATTAAAGCATGGCAAGCGAATAGTGTGTGAGATGGAGTAAGCAATATTATAAATGTTATAATAGAACGACTTTATGGAAAATTTATTAAAGAAATTAATCTTTTTAACAAAACTGATTATTGACGTGTAATATCCACAATAATATCAGTTATTACGATGAGCCAATAATAGAATAACAAATTTCTGTTATTTATATTTCGTAAAACTTACTTCAAAAAGTGAAGGAAATTTTTTTCTTTTTGGTGGAACCAAGCCAATCATTATGTTTATTTAATAGAATTTCACTAGCTTACTTAAGTAAATAAATGTATTTTAGAAATTTTATTATTAGAATAAAACATATTTTGGTACATATTTTTCATAGGTATTCCAAACAGGCACTTCATGTACTTGTACTTGATTTCCCCATGCTTAAAATGTACATATTCTAGATTGTGGAGTATTCATGTCTTTTCTAACGCTTTCATCAAACTTTCCATTCCTTCTCTAAAGCCTCAAATAAACAAGAGGTGACTTGATTTCAATATTTAAAAAATAGCATTAATATAATTATAACTCTATAAAACAGATACATGATGGCGTTTTAAGTAAAATTTCGGAATCTCTATTTTCAAAACTTTCATTTTCTTAGCGGCCGATTACATGGAGATTTCAGCCTTGGTTGAAATTTAAACCCGGTTATTAACCAGGCTAAAATTTCACTCGGGTCTTCTTATTAAATCTTTGTAATACGAACGTAGCGATTTACATGGAAAAATTTCAATCTGGGCTGAAAGTTTAGCCCGGGTTGAAAGTTCAGCCCGGTTAACTAAGCGTGTGAACGGTGTCGATCGTTCATTACGCAGCCGCAAAACAAAGATTCCTCGAATTCCTACGTGTTATTGAATAAAATTTTGGTTTCATCCCGAGTTGAAATCGCCCATGCAATCGCAATAAAAACGCAGCCCTCCTAATGGGGCTGACATTCCAGCCCGGACTGAAAGTTTCCATGTAATCACCCCCTTAGGGAAAACGGCGATATTATAGCTGTTCACGTGACTAAAATAAAAACTTCGTGCATGTACAAAATGATCATCAAAAACAAATTTTCCACATAACTTAAAAGAAACATGTAACAGATCGGTTTGATATTCTTCATGTCAAGTTTTAGCAGGAGTTATAACGTTCCACAGTTTCTAAGTGCATTTTGCTTTTGGTCGCCATGTTGGATGGCAAATTCATGTGTCATCCAACATGGCGGCCAAAAATATAATATATTTTGGTCATGCCAAACGTTATTAGTTTTTGCTATAAAATTGCATGCTCGTAAACTCGAAACCCAAAAATATGCCTCCTGGTAAGCAAAGCTTGATGGGAAGAGTTGCGCAATTTTGCAACTTTGTGACAACCCCTCCACCCACTCATTGATTCAGATCAAGATACCACGAGCTGATCTTGATCCTTGATCTCACAACCAAAGTGATGCTCTGTTCCGAACGAGTATCACACTTCCAAGTAAACACCTGAGAACCATTTCCCAACCTTTCACCCCCATTTCTTATTTGAACACACTAACCAATGCAAATAAAAAATGATTATGTGCATTGGAACTGCTACCCAAGGGCTACCGAGCCGGATGATGTCTGCACTGGGACTGCTATCCAGGGGCTGCTGAGCCCCATGATGTCTGCAGTGGGACTGCTATCCAGAGGCTGCTGAGCCCCATGATGTCTGCACTGGGACTGCCGCCCAGGGGCTGCTGAGCCCGATGATGTCTGCAATGGGACTGCTACCCAGGGGCTGCTGAGCCCGATTATATCTGCACTGGGACTGCTATCCAGGGGCTGCTGAGCCCGATGATGTCTGCACTGGGACTGCTACCCAGGGGATGCTGAGCCAGATGATGTCTGCAGTGGGACTTCTACCATTGGGCTGCTGAGCCCCATGATGTCTGCACTTGGACTGCTAACCAGGGGATGCTGAGCCAGATGATGTCTGCAGTGGGACTTCTACCATTGGGATGCTGAGCCCCATGATATCTGCACTGGGACTGACACCCAAAGGCTGCTGAGCCCGATGATGTCAGCACTGGGACGGCAACCCAGGGGCTGCTGAGCCCGATGATGTCTGCACTTTGAATGCTACCCAGGGGATGCTGAGCCCGATGATGTATGCACTGGGACTGCTACCCTGGGGCTGCTGAGCCCGATGATGTCTGCAGTGGGTCTTCTACCATTGGGCTGCTGAGTCCCATGATGTCTGCATTGGGACTTCTACCATTGAGCTGCTGAGCCCCATGATGTCTGCACTTGGACTGCTATCCAGGGGCTGCTGAGCCCGATGATGTCTGCACTGGGACTGCTACCCAGGGGCTGCTGAGCCCGATGATGTCTGTATTGGGACTGACACCCAAGGGCAGCTGAGCCCGATGATGCTTGCACTGGGACGGCAACCCAGGGGCTGCTGAGCCCGATGATGTCGCGCACTGGGAGTGCCACCAGGGGCTGCTGAGCCCGATGTTGTCTGCACTTGGACTGCTACCCAGGGGATGCTGCGCCCGATGATGTATGCACTGGGACTGTTACCCTGGGGCTGCTGAGCCCGATTATGTCTGCCCTGGGTCTGCTACCCAGGCGCTGCTGAACCCGATGATATCTGCACTGGGACTGCTACCCTGGGGCTGCTGAGTACGATTATGTCTGCACTGGGAAGGCTACACAGGGACTGTTGAGCCCGATGATGTCTGCTCTTGGACTGCTACCCAGGGGCTGCTGAGCCCGATGATGAATTCAGTGGGACTTCTACCATTGGGCTGCTGAGCCCCATGATGTCTGCACTTGGACTGCTACCCAGGGGATGCTGAGCCCGATGATGTCTGCAGTGGGACTTCTACCATTGGGATGCTGAGCCCCATGATGTCTGCACTTGCACTGCTACCCAGGGGATGCTGAGCCCGATGATGTCTGCACTGGGACTGCTACCCAAGGGCTGTCGAGCCCGATGATGTCTGCACTGGGACTGCTTCCCAGGGGCTGCTGAGCCCGATGATGTCTGCACTGGGACTGACACCCAATGGCTGCTGAGCCCGATGGTATCTGCACTGGGACTGCAACAAAGGGGATGCTGAGCCAAATGATGTCTTCAGTGGGACTTCTACCATTGGGCTGCTGAGCCCCATGATGTCTGCACTTGGTCTGCTACCCAGGGTATGCTGAGACCGATGATGTCTGCAGTGGAACTTCTACCATTGGGATGCTGAGCCCCATGATGTCTGCACTTGGACTGCTACCCAGGGGATGCTGAGCCCGATGATGTCTGCACTGGGACTGCTACCCAAGGGCTGCTGAGCCCGATGATATCTGCACTGGGACTGCTACCCTTGGGCTGCTGAGCCCGATTATGTCTGCACTGGGACAGCTACCCAGGTTCTGTTGAGCCCGATGATGTCTGCACTGGGACTGACACCCAGGGGCTGCTGAGCCCGATGATGTCTGCACTGGGACTGCAACCCAGGGGCTGCTGAGCCCGATGATGTCTGCACTTAGACTGCTACCCAGGGGGTGCTGAGCCCGATGATGTATGCACTGGGACTGCTACCCTGGGGCTGCTGAGCCCGATGATGTCTGCAGTGGGACTTCTACCATTGGGCTGCCGAGCCCCATGATGTCTGCACTTGGTCTGCTACCCAGAGGACGCTGAGCCCGATGATGTCTGCACAGGGACTGACATCCAGGGGCTGCTGAGCCCGATGATGTCTGCACTTGGTCTGCTACCCAGGGGATGCTGAGTCCGATGATGTCTGCACTGGGACTGCTATCCTGGGGCTGCTGAGCCCGATGATGTCTGCACTGGGACTGCTACCCAGGGGCTGCTGAACCCGATGATGTCTGCATTGGGACTTCTACCATTGAGCTGCTGAGCCCCATGATGTCTGCACTTGGACTGCTACCCAGAGGATGCTGAGCCCGATGATGTCTGCACAGGGACTGCCACCCAGGGGCTGCTGAGCCCGATGATGTCTGCACTTGGTCTGCTACCCAGGGGATGCTGAGTCCGATGATGTCTGCACTGGAACTGCTACCCTGGGCTGCTGAGCCCGATGATGTCTGCACTGGGACTGCTACCCAGGGGCTGCTGAACCCGATGATGTCTGCATTGGGACTTCTACCATTGATCTGCTGAGCCCCATGATGTCTGCACTTGGACTGCTACCCAGAGGATGCTGAGCCCGATGATGTCTGCACAGGGACTGACACCCAGGGGCTGCTGAGCCCGATGATGTCTGCACTTGGTCTGCTACCCAGGGGATGCTGAGTCCGATGATGTCTGCACTGGGACTGCTACCCTGGGGCTGCTGAGCCCGATGATGTCTGCACTGGGACTGCTACCCAGGGGCTGCTGAACCCGATGATGTCTGCATTGGGACTTCTACCATTGAGTTGCTGAGTACATGATGTCTGCACTTGGACTGCTACCCAGATGCTGCTGAGCCCGATGATGTCTGCACTGGGACTGGTACCCAGGGGCTGGTGAGCCCGATGATGTCTGCACTGGGACTGACACCCAAGGGCTGCTGAGCCCGATGATGTCTGCACTGGGAATGCAACCCAGGGGCTGCTGAGCCCGATGATGTCTGCACTTGGTCTGCTACCCAGGGGATGCTGAGTCCGATGATGTCTGCACTGGGACTGCTACCCTGGGGCTGCTGAGCCCGATGATGTCTGCACTGGGACTGCTACCCAGGGGCTGCTGAACCCGATGATGTCCGCATTGGGACTTCTACCATTGAGCTGCTGAGCCCCATGATGTCTGCACTTGGACTGCTACCCAGAGGATGCTGAGGCCGATGATGTCTGCACAGGGACTGACACCCAGGGGCTGTTGAGCCCGATGATGTCTGCACTTGGTCTGCTACCCAGGGGATGCTGAGTCCGATGATGTCTGCACTGGGACTGCTACCCTGGGGTGCTTAGCCCGATGATGTCTGCACTGGGACTGCTACCCAGGGGCTGCTGAACCCGATGATGTCTGCATTGGGACTTCTACCATTGAGTTGCTGAGCCCCATGATGTCTGCACTTGGACTGCTACCCAGGGGCTGCTGAGCCCGATGATGCCTGCACTGGGATTGGTGCCCAGGGGCTGCTGAGCCCGATGATGTCTGCCTTGGGACTGACACCCAAGGGCTGCTGAGCCCGATGATGTCTGCACTGGGAATGCAACCCAGGGGCTGCTGAGCCCGATGATGTCTGCACTGGGACTGCAACCCAGGGGCTGCTGAGCCCGATGATGTCTGCACTTGGACTGCTCCCCAGGGGATGCTGAGCGTGATGATGTATGCACTGGGACTGCTACCCTGGGGCTGCTGAGCCCGATGATGTCTGCAGTGGGACTTCTACCATTGGGCTGCTGAGCCCCATGATGTCTGCACTTGGGCTGCTACCCAGGGGCTGCTGTGCCCGATGATGTCTGCACAGGGACTGACACCCAGGGGCTGCTGAGCCCGATGATGTCTGCACTTGGTCTGCTACCCAGGGGATGCTGAGTCCGATGATAACTGCACTGGTACTGCTACCCTGGGGCTGCTGAGCCCGATGATGTCTGCACGGGGACTGCTACCCTGGGGCTGCTGAGCCCGATGATGTCTGCACTGGGACTGCTACCCAGGGGCTGCTGAACCCGATGATGTCTGCATTGGGACTTCTACCATTGAGCTGCTGAGCCCCATGATGTCTGCACTTGGACTGCTACCCAGAGGATGCTGAGCCCGATGATGTCTGCACAGGGACTGACACCCAGGGGCTGCTGAGCCCGATGATGTCTGCACTTGGTCTGCTACCCAGGGGATGCTGAGTCCGATGATGTCTGCACTGGGATTGGTACCCAGGGGCTGGTGAGCCCGATGATGTCTGCACTGGGACTGACACCCAAGGGCTGCTGAGCCCGATGATGTCTGCACTGGGAATGCAACCCAGGGGCTGCTGAGCCCGATGATGTCTGCACTTGGTCTGCTACCCAGGGGATGCTGAGTCCGATGATGTCTGCACTGGGACTGCTACCCTGGGGCTGCTGAGCCCGATGATGTCTGCACTGGGACTGCTACCCAGGGGCTGCTGAACCCGATGATGTCTGCATTGGGACTTCTACCATTGAGCTGCTGAGCCCGATGATGTCTGCACTTGGACTGCTACCCAGAGGATGCTGAGCCCGATGATGTCTGCACAGGGACTGACACCCAGGGGCTGCTGAGCCCGATGATGTCTGCACTTGGTCTGCTACCCAGGGGATGCTGAGTTCGATGATGTCTGCACTGGGACTGCTACCCAGGGGCTACTTAGCCCGATGATGTCTGCACTGGGACTGCTACCCAGGGGCTGCTGAACCCGATGATGTCTGCATTGGGACTTCTACCATTGAGTTGCTGAGCCCCATGATGTCTGCACTTGGACTGCTACCCAGGGGCTGCTGAGCCCGATGATGTCTGCACTGGGACTGGTACCCAGGGGCTGCTGAGCCCGATGATGTCTGCACTGGGACTGACACCCAGGGGCTGCTGAGCCCGATGATGTCTGCACTTGGACTGCTACCCAGAGGATGCTGAGCCCGATGATGTCTGCACAGGGACTGACACCCAGGGGCTGCTGAGCCCGATGATGTCTGCACTTGGTCTGCTACCCAGGGGATGCTGAGTCCGATGATGTCTGCACTGGGACTGCTACCCTGGGGCTGCTGAGCCCGATGATGTCTGCACTGGGACTGCTACCCAGGGGCTGCTGAACCCGATGATGTCTGCATTGGGACTTCTACCATTGAGCTGCTGAGCCCGATGATGTCTGCACTTGGACTGCTACCCAGAGGATGCTGAGCCCGATGATGTCTGCACAGGGACTGACACCCAGGGGCTGCTGAGCCCGATGATGTCTGCACTTGGTCTGCTACCCAGGGGATGCTGAGTTCGATGATGTCTGCACTGGGACTGCTACCCAGGGGCTACTTAGCCCGATGATGTCTGCACTGGGACTGCTACCCAGGGGCTGCTGAACCCGATGATGTCTGCATTGGGACTTCTACCATTGAGTTGCTTAGCCCCATGATGTCTGCACTTGGACTGCTACCCAGGGGCTGCTGAGCCCGATGATGTCTGCACTGGGACTGGTACCCAGGGGCTGCTGAGCCCGATGATGTCTGCACTGGGACTGACACCCAGGGGCTGCTGAGCCCGATGATGTCTGCACTTGGACTGCTACCCAGAGGATGCTGAGCCCGATGATGTCTGCACAGGGACTGACACCCAGGGGCTGCTGAGCCCGATGATGTCTGCACTTGGTCTGCTACCCAGGGAATGCTGAGCCCGATGATGTATGCACTGGGACTTACTTACTTACTTACTTACTTACTTCAACTTTATTTAAAAACACGGTACTATTTCACCTAATTACATGCATGGTGATCTTCCAAAAGGCCGTGTGTTCACACCAGTAGTTACAAATATAAAAGTATGTACAAGTCTACTATATATAATACAATAAATACAAAACAACAAAGGAATAAATAGAAAAGAACAACTATATACTATTATTTACACAATAACTTCTTAATCTACTTTTAAAAATTGAAAGTGATGATTAACTCTTGATTTCATCGGATAAATTATTCCAAACCACTGAGCCTCTGTAACCAAACGTCCTTTTCAGATAATTTGTACTGGGTTTAGGTGGTACGAAATCATGTTCAGCCTGCCTAGTATTGTAGCCATGTTGTTGATTTGTTCTCTTAAATAATTTTCCTAATTCGCTTGGTACCTGATTATGACTCACTTTATACATTAATATGGAGAGTTGTTGATCCCTCCTTGTTTCTAAATTGATTAGTTTTAATTTATTTAAGCATTCAACAGAAGAGATGTCATAAGTATCTCTTGTAATGATGCGAGCAGCTCTGTTTTGCAATCGTTGGAGTTTTAGGGAAAGTGTTTTACCAAGAGCAGCCCACACAGGAGAACAATATTCAAAATATGGTTGAATAATGGACCGGTACACTGTAAGAAGTGTATTGAAGTCAACAAAATTTCTTATTCTCCTTAGTATGCTCAGACCAGTAGTAACCTTTTTTGTAATATGTTCAACTTGCTCACTCCAGGTCAGTGTCTCATCAATTTTTAAAACCAAGCGATTTGGTTGTTTCAACACGTCGAATTTCTAAATCCCCAATACGTATTGTAGGTACATTTTCAACTTGACTGAGTCTTTGCCTAGAACCAATAATCATGTATTCTGTTTTGCCCACATTCAAACTCAATTTGTTTGCTATCATCCAGTCCGATATATTTTTTAAGTCATTGTTTAAATTTTCTTCAATTGTACTGATGTTGCCAGCTGAAGTAGCAATTTGTGTATCATCGGCAAACATATTAGAGTGTGTAGAATCAAGACAATTAGGTAAATCATTGACATATATAATAAAAAGCAAGGGTCCAAGAACTGAACCTTGCGGTATACCAGTTTTTACTGTTAATGGTTCTGAAAGTTTGCCATTCACCTTGCAGTATTGGGTTCTACTGGATAGATAAGACACAAACCATTCGTGAGCAAGCCCAGTTACACCATATAAGTGTAATTTCATAAGTAAAATATCATGGTCTACTGTATCGAAAGCTTTTTTTAGATCAAGAAAAACTACCCCATTTAGCTCTCCTGAATCGATACACTCACACCATTTATTAGTAATTTCTAACAAAGCTGTTAACGTGGAGTGTTGAGGTCTAAACCCATGCTGTGAATCACTGAAGTAGTCTAATTCAACAAGGTAGGTATAGAGTTGGCAATGTACAAGTTTCTCCATAACTTTGGCTATAACTGAGATGATCGATATTGGCCGATAATTGTTCATATCATTTTTAATCCCGTCTTTATAAATAGGAGTAACTCTAGTTACTTTCCATTCATTTGGAAATATACCAGTGTTGATTGACTGATTAAAAATAATAGTAAGGTTTGTTACTATTATCGGTGCCGCAATCTTTATAATTTTGGTCGACAACCCATCAAGGCCAGTTGCTTTTGCTGTAGATAATTGAAGTAACAATGTAAGGACTTCGGTCTCATTAATTTTTTTGAAATTAAAATTTGGGGAATTGTGTACTTTTAAATAATTTCCTGGGTCAATATTAGAAGCCGGAATTACTTGAGAAAGATTCTGACCTAAATCAATAAAGTGTTTATTAAAAACATCAGGAAAGTCTTTTTCATTGATTACTTCATTATTCGAGCCAACTATTTCATTGATCTTGTTGCATTTGTATGATCTATTAATCAGTTGATTAATGACATTCCAGGTATGTTTAATATTACCCTGGTTATCATGAAGCTTTTTCTGGTAGTAGGACTTAATAGTACCTTTTATCAATCGATTATAATTATTACGAGTAATCTTGTATGCAGTCCAATCATTTGGGCACTTTGAAATTATCGCTTTTCTCTTTAGAAAGCTTTTTTGTCGTTTCATTGCAATTATATCACTTGTAATCCATGGTGTGCGTTTTTTCTTGATTTTCCGCTTCTTTAAAGGAGCATGTTTATCAACAATTTCAAGAAAAAATTTTTTCCATATCAACCAAGATTTGTTGGGATCATCATTGTCAAACCTCAAATTTGTTAGAAATGTTAAGTCATGAAGAAAATTTTCTTCATTAAAATATTTAAAGTCACGAAACTCTAACATTTCAGGTTGTTCTTTAAAAGTAGGGAATTTTCTTACCCCATAAATGAGAAAGTGGTCACTAATAGTAATTTTAGAGACACCCGATTTGACAATGTTATCAGGATGCGTAGTATAGAAGTGATCAATTAATGACTCACTATGTTGGGTGACCCTAGTTGGTTCCTGAATTAGCTGTTTGTATTGGTACAAATTGGTAATGAATTTGAGATCTTTGATTTGAGGTTGATATAAATTGTTACCCAACAAATCACAGTTAATATCCCCTAACAATATACTTTCTTTGTCATCGGCATCGATAAGTTGTAGAGCTTCTTCGAAAATGTGTAGGGTTTCAATTGGAGAACTTGGTGGTCTATACCAGGTGGTGATCAAAAATGGTTAAGTTTTGTTCTTATTAATTTCTATTGTTAATATTTCAATGTCTTTATTTAGATCTTCTCTTACCCGGTAATTAATTGAGTCTCTAATGTAGAAACCAATGCCACCACCATCTCTATTTCTATCCTTGGACACCCAGTTGTAACCTTGAATTTTTATTAGATCCAGGCATACACTTGGGTCTAACCTAGTTTCATTGATGGCTAAAACATCTAGTTCTTTATTACTCATAATAATTGTTAACTCATCAATATGCTTTGGTAAACTAGTAATATTGAGGCTTGCTATTTTAAAGCCTCGCATTTTTGGTAACAACTGAATGGAGTTTTGTGTACTATGCAAAGCAGGACTATCAATGGTATCGTTATCTAGTATAGTATTATTATTATTATTATTATCTGATTTCGATGTTGAGGTTTCACAGTGGTTTGGACTAATAATTCAATTATTTAGAAAATTAATAAAATTCTTAGCAAGAAGAGACGTGCCTACATGATTTAAATGTAGGCCAGAAGCGTTTAGGTGACTACGCTGAATGTTCTTATGTGATATAATATACCAACCATACTTATCACATAATTTCTTTAATAGATTATTTGTACTGATAATCTTAGAGTTTAGTTTTTCATCATCTCGAGATATTACCTCAGAGAGAGCTATTTGCGTTGTACCTGATTTAACAATACCTTTACACAAAGCTTCAACATCCTTGATGACTGATTTAGGTTCAGCAGCATTTGAAATGTCATTGGTACCGATATGAATTACCATGAGCTTTGGCTTCATTTCGAGAGTCGGTTGAACATAGTGTTTCATATCACTTATCGTAGCTCCAGGGAAAGTCTTTACTTTAATTTTCTTGCCAGTTGAGCGACCTATCCGTCCTGGATTGATCCTTTTCAACATCGAATCTCCAACAAATACAAAATCGTGATCTGTAGTATTGTTCTTCATTTTCAAAGGTTTTTTCTTTTTGCCGACTTTATGGGTTTGTTTACAATTACGGTTGACTGTCGATGATTCACCTTGATCACTGGTGTTGTCATCTGTTACTTCCTCAACATCATTATCTTCGATGACGAGCGATGCAAATTTGTTTGCAGTATTTAATGTTTGATGTTGAAGACCTTTTGGATTTAACTTATTACGATTTTCTACAACCTTCCATCGATTGTTAGAAAAGGCATTAGTGGCATTTGAATTAATTATCTCGTTGGTTTGGGAAGTAGATTTATCAGTTTGGAGAAGGCGTATGGCGGTCATCAAACTCTCTTTCTCTTCTTCAGCATTATCAGCTTTGGTTTTTAGATCAGACAGAATGTACGATAGGTTATTTACTCTATCTTGGAGATCTTTATTTTCTGCCTTCAGATCTAAATTTTCTTTGCGAAGTTTGGATATTTCCATATTTGATATTTCTGATGGATCAAGAATTTCGAGTCTGCTTGCTATGTCTGCAAATTTCTCGTTCATAGTAAGTTTGTTCATGTTTACTTCTTTCACTAGATCAAGTACTTGGGTTTTCAAGCTATTCAGTAAAAGATCAGTGTCATATTCTTCATCGTCGCTTGAGCGTTCAGACACATCATCGTCGCTTGATGGATCAATAATATTTGTTAATTTCGGTCGTTGTTCATCCAATGTGGCAATTTTGATTTAATAACCTCCGAGGTCGGTCCAGCAATGGTTACGGATTGATTATTTGTGTACCATCGGATTGTTATATCACCAGATTCACTCTGGAAAAGCTTAGCTCCTCCACCGGGGGTTGACCATTTTCCTTTCAGATCGAGCATGTCTTCGACAAATACTTTCAATATCTCATAATTTCCAGTCCATTTGATTTTCCCTTTCGCAGAATAAGAAAATAGCTTCAATAGTTCATTCTTAGCAGGTATTTTTCCTTCTTTAACATATGTTGAAGCATTCTTATCATGTATTTCGTTCACTACCACGCTGTCGCTCTCCGCCATGTTGGGCTGCTGAGCCCGATGATGTCTGCAGTGGGACTTCTACCATTGGGCTGCTGAGCCCCATGATGTCTGCACTTGGGCTGCTACCCAGGGGCTGCTGTGCCCGATGATGTCTGCACAGGGACTGACACCCAGGGGCTGCTGAGCCCGATGATGTCTGCACTTGGTCTGCTACCCAGGGGATGCTGAGTCCGATGATGTCTGCACTGGTACTGCTACCCTGGGGCTGCTGAGCCCGATGATGTCTGCACGGGACTGCTACCCTGGGGCTGCTGAGCCCGATGATGTCTGCACTGGGACTGCTACCCAGGGGCTGCTGAACCCGATGATGTCTGCATTGGGACTTCTACCATTGAGCTGCTGAGCCCCATGATGTCTGCACTTGGTCTGCTACCCAGAGGATGCTGAGCCCGATGATGTCTGCACAGGGACTGACACCCAGGGGCTGCTGAGCCCGATGATGTCTGCACTTGGTCTGCTACCCAGGGGATGCTGAGTCCGATGATGTCTGCACTGGGACTGCTACCCTGGGGCTGCTGAGCCCGATGATGTCTGCACTGGGACTGCTACCCAGGGGCTGCTGAACCCGATGATGTCTGCATTGGGACTTCTACCATTGAGCTGCTGAGCCCCATGATGTCTGCACTTGGACTGCTACCCAGAGGATGCTGAGCCCAATGATGTCTGCACAGGGACTGACACCCAGGGGCTGCTGAGCCCGATGATGTCTGCACTTGGTCTGCTACCCAGGGGATGCTGAGTCGATGATGTCTGCACTGGGACTGCTACCCTGGGGCTGCTGAGCCCGATGATGTCTGGACTGGGACTGCTACCCAGGGGCTGCTGAACCCGATGATGTCTGCATTGGGACTTCTACCATTGAGTTGCTGAGCCCCATGATGTCTGCACTTGGACTGCTACCCAGGGGCTGCTGAGCCCGATGATGTCTGCACTGGGACTGGTACCCAGGGGCTGCTGAACCCGATGATGTCTGCACTGGGACTGACACCCAAGGGCTGCTGAGCCCGATGATGTCTGCACTGGGAATGCAACCCAGGGGCTGCTGAGCCCGATGATGTCTGCACTGGGAATGCAACCCAGGGGCTGCTGAGCCCGATGATGTCTGCACTGGGACTGCAACCCAGGGGCTGCTGAGCCCAATGATGTCTGCACTTAGACTGCTACCCAGGGGGTGCTGAGCCCGATGATGTATGCACTGGGACTGCAACCCAGGGGCTGCTGAGCCCGATGATGTCTGCACTTGGACTGCTCCCCAGGGGATGCTGAGCCCGATGATGTATGCACTGGGACTGCTACCCTGGGGCTGCTGAGCCCGATGATGTCTGCAGTGGGACTTCTACCATTGGGCTGCTGAGCCCCATGATGTCTGCACTTGGGCTGCTAACCAGGGGCTGCTGTGCCCGATGATGTCTGCACAGGGACTGACACCCAGGGGCTGCTGAGCCCGATGATGTCTGCACTTGGTCTGCTACCCAGGGGATGCTGAGTCCGATGATGTCTGCACTGGGACCGCTACCCTAGGGCTGCTGAGCCCGATGATGTCTGCACTGGGACTGCTACCCAGGGGCTGCTAAACCCGATGATGTCTGCATTGGGACTTCTACCATTGAGTTGCTGAGCCCCATGATGTCTGCACTTGGACTGCTACACAGGGCTGCTGAGCCCGATGATGTCTGCACTTGGTCTGCTACCCAGGGGATGCTGAGTCCGATGATGTCTGCACTGGGACTGCTACCCTGGGGCTGCTGAGGCCGATGATGTCTGCACTGGGACTGCTACCCAGGGGCTGCTGAACCCGATGATGTCTGCATTGGGACTTCTACCATTGAGCTGCTGAGCCCCATGATGTCTGCACTTGGTCTGCTACCCAGAGGATGCTGAGCCCGATGATGTCTGCACAGGGACTGACACCCAGGGGCTGCTGAGCCCGATGATGTCTGCACTTGGTCTGCTACCCAGGGGATGCTGAGTCCGATGATGTCTGCACTGGGACCGCTACCCTAGGGCTGCTGAGCCCGATGATGTCTGCACTGGGACTGCTACCCAGGGGCTGCTGAACCCGATGATGTCTGCATTGGGACTTCTACCATTGAGTTGCTGAGCCCCATGATGTCTGCACTTGGACTGCTACACAGGGCTGCTGAGCCCGATGATGTCTGCACTTGGTCTGCTACCCAGGGGATGCTGAGTCCGATGATGTCTGCACTGGGACTGCTACCCTGGGGCTGCTGAGGCCGATGATGTCTGCACTGGGACTGCTACCCAGGGGCTGCTGAACCCGATGATGTCTGCATTGGGACTTCTACCATTGAGCTGCTGAGCCCCATGATGTCTGCACTTGGTCTGCTACCCAGAGGATGCTGAGCCCGATGATGTCTGCACAGGGACTGACACCCAGGGGCTCCTGAGCCCGATGATGTCTGCACTTGGTCTGCTACCCAGGGGATGCTGAGTCCGATGATGTCTGCACTGGGACTGCTACCCTGGGGCTGCTGAGCCCGATGATGTCTGCACTGGGACTGACACCCAAGGGCTGCTGAGCCCGATGATGTCTGCACTGGGAATGCAACCCAGGGGCTACTGAGCCCGATGATGTCTGCACTGGGACTGCAACCCAGGGGCTGCTGAGCCCGATGATGTCTGCACTTGGTCTGCTACCCAGGGGATGCTGAGTCCGATGATGTCTGCACTGGGACTGCTACCCTGGGGCAGCTGAGCCCGATGATGTCTGCACTGGGACTGCTACCCAGGGGCTGCTGAACCCGATGATGTCTGCATTGGGACTTCTACCATTGAGTTGCTGAGCCCCATGATGTCTGCACTTGGACTGCTACCCAGGGGCTGCTGAGCCCGATGATGTCTGCACTGGGACTGGTACCCAGGGGCTGCTGAGCCCGATGATGTCTGCACTGTGACTGACACCCAAGGGCTGCTGAGCCCAATGATGTCTGCACTGGGAATGCAACCCAGGGGTTGCTGAGCCCGATGATGTCTGCACTGGGACTGCAACCCAGGGCCTGCTGAGCCCGATGATGACTGCACTTGGACTGCTCCCCAGGGGATGCTGAGCCCGATGATGTATGCACTGGGACTGCTACCCTGGGCTGCTGAGCCCGATGATGTCTGCAGTGGGACTTCTACCATTGGGCTGCTGAGCCCCATGATGTCTGCACTTGGGCTGCTACCCAGGGGCTGCTGAGCCCGATGATGTCTGCACTGGGACTGGTACCCAGGGGCTGCTGAGCCCGATGATGTCTGCACTGGGACTGACACCCAAGGGCTGCTGAGCCCAATGATGTCTGCACTGGGAATGCAACCCAGGGGCTGCTGAGCCCGATGATGTCTGCACTGGGACTGCAACCCAGGGCCTGCTGAGCCCGATGATGACTGCACTTGGACTGCTCCCCAGGGGATGCTGAGCCCGATGATGTATGCACTGGGACTGCTACCCTGGGGCTGCTGAGCCCGATGATGTCTGCAGTGGGACTTCTACCATTGGGCTGCTGAGCCCCATGATGTCTGCACTTGGGCTGCTACCCAGGGGCTGCTGTGCCCGATGATGTCTGCACAGGGACTGACACCCAGGGGCTGCTGAGCCCGATGATGTCTGCACTTGGTCTGCTACCCAGGGGATGCTGAGTCCGATGATGTCTGCACTGGGACTGCTACCCTGGGGATGCTGAGTCCGATGATGTCTGCACTGGGACTGCTACCCAGGGGCTGCTGAACCCGATGATGTCTGCATTGGGACTTCTACCATTGAGTTGCTGAGCCCCATGATGTCTGCACTTGGACTGCTACCAAGGGCAGCTGAGCCCGATGATGTCTGCACTGGGTCTGCTACCCAGGGGATGCTGAGTCCGATGATGTCTGCACTGGGACTGCTACCCTGGGGCTGCTGAGCCCGATGATGTCTGCACTGGGACTGCTACCCAGGGGCTGCTGAACCCGATGATGTCTGCATTGGGACTTCTACCATTGAGCTGCTGAGCCCCATGATGTCGGCACTTGGTCTGCTACCCAGAGGATGCTGAGCCCGATGATGTCTGCACAGGGACTGACACCCAGGGGCTGCTGAGCCCGATGATGACTGCACTTGGACTGCTCCCCAGGGGATGCTGAGCCCGATGATGTATGCACTGGGACTGCTACCCTGGGGCTGCTGAGCCCGATGATGTCTGCAGTGGGACTTCTACCATTGGGCTGCTGAGCCCCATGATGTCTGCACTTGGGCTGCTACCCAGGGGCTGCTGTGCCCGATGATGTCTGCACAGGGACTGACACCCAGGGGCTGCTGAGCCCGATGATGTCTGCACTTGGTCTGCTACCCAGGGGATGCTGAGTCCGATGATGTCTGCACTGGGACTGCTACCCTGGGGATGCTGAGTCCGATGATGTCTGCAATGGGACTGCTACCCAGGGGCTGCTGAACCCGATGATGTCTGCATTGGGACTTCTACCATTGAGTTGCTGAGCCCCATGATGTCTGCACTTGGACTGCTACCCAAGGCTGCTGAGCCCGATGATGTCTGCACTGGGTCTGCTACCCAGGGGATGCTGAGTCCGATGATGTCTGCACTGGGACTGCTACCCTGGGGCTGCTGAGCCCGATGATGTCTGCACTGGGACTGCTACCCAGGGGCTGCTGAACCCGATGATGTCTGCAATGGGACTTCTACCATTGAGCTGCTGAGCCCCATGATGTCGGCACTTGGTCTGCTACCCAGAGGATGCTGAGCCCGATGATGTCTGCACAGGGACTGACACCCAGGGGCTGCTGAGCCCGATGATGTCTGCACTTGGTCTGCTACCCAGGGGATGCTGAGACCGATGATGTCTGCACTGGGACTGCTACCCTGGGGCTGCTGAGCCCGATGATGTCTGCACTGGGACTGCTACCCAGGGGCTGCTGAACCCGATGATGTCTGCATTGGGACTTCTACCATTGAGCTGCTGAGCCCCATGATGTCTGCACCTGGACTGCTACCCAGAGGATGCTGAGCCCGATGATGTCTGCACAGGGACTGACACCCAGGGGCTGCTGAGCCCGATGATGACTGCACTTGGACTGCTCCCCAGGGGATGCTGAGCCCGATGATGTATGCACTGGGACTGCTACCCTGGGGCTGCTGAGCCCGATGATGTCTGCAGTGGGACTTCTACCATTGGGCTGCTGAGCCCCATGATGTCTGCACTTGGGCTGCTACCCAGGGGCTGCTGTGCCCGATGATGTCTGCACAGGGACTGACACCCAGGGGCTGCTGAGCCCGATGATGTCTGCACTTGGTCTGCTACCCAGGGGATGCTGAGTCCGATGATGTCTGCACTGGGACTGCTACCCTGGGGATGCTGAGTCCGATGATGTCTGCAATGGGACTGCTACCCAGGGGCTGCTGAACCCGATGATGTCTGCATTGGGACTTCTACCATTGAGTTGCTGAGCCCCATGATGTCTGCACTTGGACTGCTACCCAGGGCTGCTGAGCCCGATGATGTCTGCACTGGGTCTGCTACCCAGGGGATGCTGAGTCCGATGATGTCTGCACTGGGACTGCTACCCTGGGGCTGCTGAGCCCGATGATGTCTGCACTGGGACTGCTACCCAGGGGCTGCTGAACCCGATGATGTCTGCAATGGGACTTCTACCATTGAGCTGCTGAGCCCCATGATGTCGGCACTTGGTCTGCTACCCAGAGGATGCTGAGCCCGATGATGTCTGCACAGGGACTGACACCCAGGGGCTGCTGAGCCCGATGATGTCTGCACTTGGTCTGCTACCCAGGGGATGCTGAGACCGATGATGTCTGCACTGGGACTGCTACCCTGGGGCTGCTGAGCCCGATGATGTCTGCACTGGGACTGCTACCCAGGGGCTGCTGAACCCGATGATGTCTGCATTGGGACTTCTACCATTGAGCTGCTGAGCCCCATGATGTCTGCACCTGGACTGCTACCCAGAGGATGCTGAGCCCGATGATGTCTGCACAGGGACTGACACCCAGGGGCTGCTGAGCCCGATGATGTCTGCACTTGGTCTGCTACCCAGGGGATGCTGAGTCCGATGATGTCTGCACTGGGACTGCTACCCTGGGGCTGCTGAGCCCGATGATGTCTGCACTGGGACGGCTACCCAGGGGCTGCTGAACCCGATGATGTCTGCATTGGGACTTCTACCATTGAGCTGCTGAGCCCCATGATGTCTGCACTTGGACTGCTACCCAGAGGATGCTGAGCCCGATGATGTCTGCACAGGGACTGACACCCAGGGGCTGCTGAGCCCGATGATGTCTGCACTGGGACTGACACCCAAGGGCTGCTGAGCCCGATGATGTCTGCACTGGGAATGCAATCCAGGGGCTGCTGAGCCCGATGATGTCTGCACCGGGACTGCAACCCAGGGGCTGCTGAGCCCGATGATGTCTGTACTTAGACTGCTACCCAGGGGGTGCTGAGCCCGATGATGTATGCACTGGGACTGCTACCCTGGGGCTGCTGAGCCCGATGATGTCTGCAGTGGGACATCTACCATTGGGCTGCTGAGCCCCATGATGTCTGCACTTGGACTGCTACCCAGGGGCTGCTGAGCCCGATGATGTCTGCACTGGGACTGGTACCCAGGGGCTGCTGAGCCCGATGATGTCTGCACTGGGACTGACACCCAAGGGCTGCTGAGCCCAAAATGTCTGCACTGGGAATGCAACCCAGGGGCTGCTGAGCCCGATGATGTCTGCACTGGGACTGCAACCCAGGGGCTGCTGAGCCCGATGACGTCTACACTTGGACTGCTCCCCAGGGGATGCTGATCCCGATGATGTATGCACTGGGACTGCTACCCTGGGGCTGCTGAGCCCGATGATGTCTGCAGTGGGACTTCTACCATTGGGCTGCTAAGCCCCATGATGTCTGCACTTGGGCTGCTACCCAGGGGCTGCTGTGCCCGATGATGTCTGCACAGGGACTGACACCCAGGGGCTGCTGAGCCCGATGATGTCTGCACTTGGTCTGCTACCCAGGGGATGCTGAGTCCGATGATGTCTGCACTGGGACTGCTACCCTGGGGCTGCTGAGCCCGATGATGTCTGCACTGGGACTGCTACCCAGGGGCTGCTGAACCCGATGATGTCTGCATTGGGACTTCTACCATTGAGCTGCTGAGCCCCATGATGTCTGCACTTGGACTGCTACCCAGAGGATGCTGAGCCCGATGATGTCTGCACAGGGACTGACACCCAGGGGCTGCTGAGCCCGATGATGTCTGCACTGGGACTGACACCCAAGGGCTGCTGAGCCCGATGATGTCTGCACTGGGAATGCAACCCAGGGGCTGCTGAGCCCGATGATGTCTGCACTGGGACTGCAACCCAGGGGCTGCTGAGCCCGATGATGTCTGTACTAAGACTGCTACCCAGGGGGTGCTGAGCCCGATGATGTATGCACTGGGGCTGCTACCCTGGGGCTGCTGAGCCCGATGATGTCTGCAGTGGGACTTCTACCATTGGGCTGCTGAGCCCCATGATGTCTGCACTTGGACTGCTACCCAGGGGCTGCTGAGCCCGATGATGTCTGCACTGGGACTGGTACCCAGGGGCTGCTGAGCCCGATGATGTCTGCACTGGGACTGACACCCAAGGGCTGCTGAGCCCAAAATGTCTGCACTGGGAATGCAACCCAGGGGCTGCTGAGCCCGATGATGTCTGCACTTGGACTGCTCCCCAGGGGATGCTGAGCCCGATGATGTATGCACTGGGACTGCTACCCTGGGGCTGCTGAGCCCGATGATGTCTGCAGTGGGACTTCTACCATTGGGCTGCTAAGCCCCATGATGTCTGCACTTGGGCTGCTACCCAGGGGCTGCTGTGCCCGATGATGTCTGCAAAGGGACTGACACCCCGGGGCTGCTGAGCCCGATGATGTCTGCACTTGGTCTGCTACCCAGGGGATGCTGAGTCCGATGATGTCTGCACTGGGACTGCTACCCAGGGGCTGCTGAACCCGATGATGTCTGCATTGGGACTTCTACCATTGAGTTGCTGAGCCCCATGATGTCTGCACTTGGACTGCTACCCAGGGCTGCTGAGCCCGATGATGTCTGCACTTGGTCTGCTACCCAGGGGCTGCTGTGCCCGATGATGTCTGCACAGGGACTGACACCCAGGGGCTGCTGAGCCCGATGATGTCTGCACTTGGTCTGCTACCCAGGGGATGCTGAGTCCGATGATGTCTGCACTGGGACTGCTACCCTGGGGATGCTGAGTCCGATGATGTCTGCAATGGGACTGCTACCCAGGGGCTGCTGAACCCGATGATGTCTGCATTGGGACTTCTACCATTGAGTTGCTGAGCCCCATGATGTCTGCACTTGGACTGCTACCCAGGGCTGCTGAGCCCGATGATGTCTGCACTGGGTCTGCTACCCAGGGGATGCTGAGTCCGATGATGTCTGCACTGGGACTGCTACCCTGGGGCTGCTGAGCCCGATGATGTCTGCACTGGGACTGCTACCCAGGGGCTGCTGAACCCGATGATGTCTGCAATGGGACTTCTACCATTGAGCTGCTGAGCCCCATGATGTCGGCACTTGGTCTGCTACCCAGAGGATGCTGAGCCCGATGATGTCTGCACAGGGACTGACACCCAGGGGCTGCTGAGCCCGATGATGTCTGCACTTGGTCTGCTACCCAGGGGATGCTGAGACCGATGATGTCTGCACTGGGACTGCTACCCTGGGGCTGCTGAGCCCGATGATGTCTGCACTGGGACTGCTACCCAGGGGCTGCTGCTGAACCCGATGATGTCTGCATTGGGACTTCTACCATTGAGCTGCTGAGCCCCATGATGTCTGCACCTGGACTGCTACCCAGAGGATGCTGAGCCCGATGATGTCTGCACAGGGACTGACACCCAGGGGCTGCTGAGCCCGATGATGTCTGCACTTGGTCTGCTACCCAGGGGATGCTGAGTCCGATGATGTCTGCACTGGGACTGCTACCCTGGGGCTGCTGAGCCCGATGATGTCTGCACTGGGACGGCTACCCAGGGGCTGCTGAACCCGATGATGTCTGCATTGGGACTTCTACCATTGAGCTGCTGAGCCCCATGATGTCTGCACTTGGACTGCTACCCAGAGGA
Source organism: Paragorgia papillata (assembly GCA_035771165.1). Taxonomy (NCBI): domain Eukaryota; kingdom Metazoa; phylum Cnidaria; class Anthozoa; order Scleralcyonacea; family Coralliidae; genus Paragorgia; species Paragorgia papillata. The sequence goes on along the minus strand of JAWNZC010000082.1, from coordinate 1,276,305 downwards.
TGCTGAGCCCGATGATGTCTGCACAGGGACTGACACCCAGGGGCTGCTGAGCCCGATGATGTCTGCACTGGGACTGACACCCAAGGGCTGCTGAGCCCGATGATGTCTGCACTGGGAATGCAATCCAGGGGCTGCTGAGCCCGATGATGTCTGCACCGGGACTGCAACCCAGGGGCTGCTGAGCCCGATGATGTCTGTACTTAGACTGCTACCCAGGGGGTGCTGAGCCCGATGATGTATGCACTGGGACTGCTACCCTGGGGCTGCTGAGCCCGATGATGTCTGCAGTGGGACATCTACCATTGGGCTGCTGAGCCCCATGATGTCTGCACTTGGACTGCTACCCAGGGGCTGCTGAGCCCGATGATGTCTGCACTGGGACTGGTACCCAGGGGCTGCTGAGCCCGATGATGTCTGCACTGGGACTGACACCCAAGGGCTGCTGAGCCCAAAATGTCTGCACTGGGAATGCAACCCAGGGGCTGCTGAGCCCGATGATGTCTGCACTGGGACTGCAACCCAGGGGCTGCTGAGCCCGATGACGTCTGCACTTGGACTGCTCCCCAGGGGATGCTGATCCCGATGATGTATGCACTGGGACTGCTACCCTGGGGCTGCTGAGCCCGATGATGTCTGCAGTGGGACTTCTACCATTGGGCTGCTAAGCCCCATGATGTCTGCACTTGGGCTGCTACCCAGGGGCTGCTGTGCCCGATGATGTCTGCACAGGGACTGACACCCAGGGGCTGCTGAGCCCGATGATGTCTGCACTTGGTCTGCTACCCAGGGGATGCTGAGTCCGATGATGTCTGCACTGGGACTGCTACCCTGGGGCTGCTGAGCCCGATGATGTCTGCACTGGGACTGCTACCCAGGGGCTGCTGAACCCGATGATGTCTGCATTGGGACTTCTACCATTGAGCTGCTGAGCCCCATGATGTCTGCACTTGGACTGCTACCCAGAGGATGCTGAGCCCGATGATGTCTGCACAGGGACTGACACCCAGGGGCTGCTGAGCCCGATGATGTCTGCACTGGGACTGACACCCAAGGGCTGCTGAGCCCGATGATGTCTGCACTGGGAATGCAACCCAGGGGCTGCTGAGCCCGATGATGTCTGCACTGGGACTGCAACCCAGGGGCTGCTGAGCCCGATGATGTCTGTACTAAGACTGCTACCCAGGGGGTGCTGAGCCCGATGATGTATGCACTGGGGCTGCTACCCTGGGGCTGCTGAGCCCGATGATGTCTGCAGTGGGACTTCTACCATTGGGCTGCTGAGCCCCATGATGTCTGCACTTGGACTGCTACCCAGGGGCTGCTGAGCCCGATGATGTCTGCACTGGGACTGGTACCCAGGGGCTGCTGAGCCCGATGATGTCTGCACTGGGACTGACACCCAAGGGCTGCTGAGCCCAAAATGTCTGCACTGGGAATGCAACCCAGGGGCTGCTGAGCCCGATGATGTCTGCACTTGGACTGCTCCCCAGGGGATGCTGAGCCCGATGATGTATGCACTGGGACTGCTACCCTGGGGCTGCTGAGCCCGATGATGTCTGCAGTGGGACTTCTACCATTGGGCTGCTAAGCCCCATGATGTCTGCACTTGGGCTGCTACCCAGGGGCTGCTGTGCCCGATGATGTCTGCAAAGGGACTGACACCCCGGGGCTGCTGAGCCCGATGATGTCTGCACTTGGTCTGCTACCCAGGGGATGCTGAGTCCGATGATGTCTGCACTGGGACTGCTACCCAGGGGCTGCTGAACCCGATGATGTCTGCATTGGGACTTCTACCATTGAGTTGCTGAGCCCCATGATGTCTGCACTTGGACTGCTACCCAGGGCTGCTGAGCCCGATGATGTCTGCACTTGGTCTGCTACCCAGGGGATGCTGAGGCCGATGATGTCTGCACTGGGACTGCTACCCAGGGGCTGCTGAACCCGATGATGTCTGTATTGGGACTTCTACCATTGAGATGCTGAGCCCCATGATATCTGCACTTGGTCTGCTACCCAGAGGATGCTGAGCCCGATGATGTCTGCACAGGGACTGACACCCAGGGGCTGCTGAGCCCGATGATGTCTGCACTAGGTCTGCTACCCAGGGGATGCTGAGTCCGATGATGTCTGCACTGGGACTGCTACCCTGGGGCTGCTGAGCCCGATGATGTCTGCACTGGGACTACTACCCAGGGGCTGCTGAACCCGATGATGTCTGCATTGGGACTTCTACCATTGAGTTGCTGAGCCCCATGATGTCTGCACTTGGACTTCTACCCAGGGGCTGCTGAGCCCGATGATGTCTGCACTTAGACTGCTACCCAGGGGGTGCTGAGCCCGATGATGTATGCACTGGGACTGCTACCCTGGGGCTGCTGAGCCCGATGATGTCTGCAGTGGGACTTCTACCATTGGGCTGCTGAGCCCCATGATGTCTGCACTTGGTCTGCTACCCAGAGGATGCTGAGCCCGATGATGTCTGCACAGGGACTGACACCCAGGGGCTGCTGAGCCCGATGATGTCTGCACTTGGTCTGCTACCCAGGGGATGCTGAGTCCGATGATGTCTGCACTGGGACTGCTACCCTGGGGCTGCTGAGCCCGATGATGTCTGCACTGGGACTGCTACCCAGGGGCTGCTGAACCCGATGATGTCTGCATTGGGACTTCTACCATTGAGCTGCTGAGCCCCATGATGTCTGCACTTGGACTGCTACCCAGAGGATGCTGAGCCCGATGATGTCTGCACAGGGACTGACACCCAGGGGCTGCTGAGCCCGATGATGTCTGCACTTGGTCTGCTACCCAGGGGATGCTGAGTCCGATGATGTCTGCACTGGGACTGCTACCCTGGGGCTGCTGAGCCCGATGATATCTGCACTGGGACTGCTACCATTGAGCTGCTGAGCCCCATGATGTCTGCACTTGGACTGCTACCCAGAGGATGCTGAGCCCGATGATGTCTGCACAGGGACTGACACCCAGGGGCTGCTGAGCCCGATGATGTCTGCACTTGGTCTGCTACCCAGGGGATGCTGAGTCCGATGATGTCTGCACTGGGACTGCTACCCTGGGGCTGCTGAGCCCGATGATGTCTGCACTGGGACGGCTACCCAGGGGCTGCTGAACCCGATGATGTCTGCATTGGGACTTCTACCATTGAGCTGCTGAGCCCCATGATGTCTGCACTTGGACTGCTACCCAGAGGATGCTGAGCCCGATGATGTCTGCACAGGGACTGACACCCAGGGGCTGCTGAGCCCGATGATGTCTGCACTGGGACTGACACCCAAGGGCTGCTGAGCCCAAAATGTCTGCACTGGGAATGCAACCCAGGGGCTGCTGAGCCCGATGATGTCTGCACTGGGACTGCAACCCAGGGGCTGCTGAGCCCGATGACGTCTGCACTTGGACTGCTCCCCAGGGGATGCTGATCCCGATGATGTATGCACTGGGACTGCTACCCTGGGGCTGCTGAGCCCGATGATGTCTGCAGTGGGACTTCTACCATTGGGCTGCTAAGCCCCATGATGTCTGCACTTGGGCTGCTACCCAGGGGCTGCTGTGCCCGATGATGTCTGCACAGGGACTGACACCCAGGGGCTGCTGAGCCCGATGATGTCTGCACTTGGTCTGCTACCCAGGGGATGCTGAGTCCGATGATGTCTGCACTGGGACTGCTACCCTGGGGCTGCTGAGCCCGATGATGTCTGCACTGGGACTGCTACCCAGGGGCTGCTGAACCCGATGATGTCTGCATTGGGACTTCTACCATTGAGCTGCTGAGCCCCATGATGTCTGCACTTGGACTGCTACCCAGAGGATGCTGAGCCCGATGATGTCTGCACAGGGACTGACACCCAGGGGCTGCTGAGCCCGATGATGTCTGCACTGGGACTGACACCCAAGGGCTGCTGAGCCCGATGATGTCTGCACTGGGAATGCAACCCAGGGGCTGCTGAGCCCGATGATGTCTGCACTGGGACTGCAACCCAGGGGCTGCTGAGCCCGATGATGTCTGTACTAAGACTGCTACCCAGGGGGTGCTGAGCCCGATGATGTATGCACTGGGGCTGCTACCCTGGGGCTGCTGAGCCCGATGATGTCTGCAGTGGGACTTCTACCATTGGGCTGCTGAGCCCCATGATGTCTGCACTTGGACTGCTACCCAGGGGCTGCTGAGCCCGATGATGTCTGCACTGGGACTGGTACCCAGGGGCTGCTGAGCCCGATGATGTCTGCACTGGGACTGACACCCAAGGGCTGCTGAGCCCAAAATGTCTGCACTGGGAATGAAACCCAGGGGCTGCTGAGCCCGATGATGTCTGCACTTGGACTGCTCCCCAGGGGATGCTGAGCCCGATGATGTATGCACTGGGACTGCTACCCTGGGGCTGCTGAGCCCGATGATGTCTGCAGTGGGACTTCTACCATTGGGCTGCTAAGCCCCATGATGTCTGCACTTGGGCTGCTACCCAGGGGCTGCTGTGCCCGATGATGTCTGCAAAGGGACTGACACCCCGGGGCTGCTGAGCCCGATGATGTCTGCACTTGGTCTGCTACCCAGGGGATGCTGAGTCCGATGATGTCTGCACTGGGACTGCTACCCAGGGGCTGCTGAACCCGATGATGTCTGCATTGGGACTTCTACCATTGAGTTGCTGAGCCCCATGATGTCTGCACTTGGACTGCTACCCAGGGCTGCTGAGCCCGATGATGTCTGCACTTGGTCTGCAACCCAGGGGATGCTGAGTTCGATGATGTCTGCACTGGGACTGCTACCCAGGGGCTGCTGAACCCGATGATGTCTGCATTGGGACTTCTACCATTGAGCTGCTGAGCCCCATGATATCTGCACTTGGTCTGCTACCCAGAGGATGCTGAGCCCGATGATGTCTGCACAGGGACTGACACCCAGGGGCTGCTGAGCCCGATGATGTCTGCACTTGGTCTGCTACCCAGGGGATGCTGAGTCCGATGATGTCTGCACTGGGACTGCTACCCTGGGGCTGCTGAGCCCGATGATGTCTGCACTGGGACTACTACCCAGGGGCTGCTGAACCCGATGATGTCTGCATTGGGACTTCTACCATTGAGTTGCTGAGCCCCATGATGTCTGCACTTGGACTTCTACCCAGGGGCTGCTGAGCCCGATGATGTCTGCACTTAGACTGCTACCCAGGGGGTGCTGAGCCGATGATGTATGCACTGGGACTGCTACCCTGGGGCTGCTGAGCCCGATGATGTCTGCAGTGGGACTTCTACCATTGGGCTGCTGAGCCCCATGATGTCTGCACTTGGTCTGCTACCCAGAGGATGCTGAGCCCGATGATGTCTGCACAGGGACTGACACCCAGGGGCTGCTGAGCCCGATGATGTCTGCACTTGGTCTGCTACCCAGGGGATGCTGAGTCCGATGATGTCTGCACTGGGACTGCTACCCTGGGGCTGCTGAGATCGATGATGTCTGCACTGGGACTGCTACCCAGGGGCTGCTGAACCCGCTGATGTCTGCATTGGGACTTCTACCATTGAGCTGCTGAGCCCCATGATGTCTGCACTTGGACTGCTACCCAGAGGATGCTGAGCCCGATGATGTCTGCACAGGGACTGACACCCAGGGGCTGCTGAGCCCGATGATGTCTGCACTTGGTCTGCTACCCAGGGGATGCTGAGTCCGATGATGTCTGCACTGGGACTGCTACCCTGGGGCTGCTGAGCCCGATGATATCTGCACTGGGACTGCTACCATTGAGCTGCTGAGCCCCATGATGTCTGCACTTGGACTGCTACCCAGAGGATGCTGAGCCCGATGATGTCTGCACAGGGACTGACACCCAGGGGCTGCTGAACCCGATGATGTCTGCACTTGGTCTGCTACCCAGGGGATGCTGAGTCCGATGATGTCTGCACTGGGACTGCTACCCTGGGGCTGCTGAGCCCGATGATGTCTGCACTGGGACTGTTACCGAGGGGCTGCTGAACCCGATGATGTCTGCATTGGGACTTCTACCATTGAGTTGCTGAGCCCCATGATGTCTGCACTTGGACTGCTACCCAGGGGCTGCTGAGCCCGATGATGTCTGCACTGGGACTGGTACCCAGGGGCTGCTGTGCTCGATGATGTCTGCACTGGGACTGACACCCAAGGGCTGCTGAGCCCAATGATGTCTGCACTGGGAATGCAACCCAGCGGCTGCTGAGCCCGATGATGTCTGCACTGGGACTGCAACCCAGGGGCTGCTGAGCCCGATGATGTCTGCACTTGGACTGCTCCCCAGGGGATGCTGAGCCCGATGATGTATGCACTGGGACTGCTACCCTGGGGCTGCTGAGCCCGATGATGTCTGCAGTGGGACTTCTACCATTGGGCTGCTGAGCCCCATGATGTCTGCACTTGGGCTGCTACCCAGGGGCTGCTGTGCCCGATGATGTCTGCACTGGGACTGCAACCCAGGGGCTGCTGAGCCCGAAGATGTCTGCACTTGGACTGCTACCCAGGGGATGCTGAGCCCGATGATGTATGCACTGGTACTGCTACCCTGGGGCTGCTGATCCTGATGATGTCTCCAGTGGGACTTCTACCCTTGGGCTGCTGAGCCCCATGATGTCTGCAGTGGGACAGCTACCCAGGGGCTGCTGAGCCCCATGAAGTCTGCACTGGGACTGCCACCCAGGGGCTGCTGAGCCCGATGATGTCTGCACTGGAACTGCTACCCAGGGAATGCTGAGCCCGATGATGTATGCACTGGGACTGCTACCCAGGGGCTGCTGAGCCCGATGATGTCTGCACTGGGACTGCACCCAGGCTGTAGCTGATGTCAATTACTGGGACCGCACCCAGGCTGTAGCAACTGTCGATCACTGAGACTGCATCCAGGCTGTAGCAAATGTCCATCACTGGGAATGCAACCAGGCTGTCTTATAAATGTCGAACACTGGGACTGCACCCAAACTGTAGCAAATGTCGACCACTTGGACTGCACCCAGGCTGTAGCAAATGTCAATTAGGCTGTGCTATATTCCAATTACTGGGACTGCCTCCATGCTGCAGCAAAGTAAATCACGTGGACTGCTCCCCCCCGGCTCTAGTCACTGTCAATCACTTGGAGTGCCCCCCTTGATGTAGCCTAGTCCATCGCTGGGACTGCCCCCCTGGCTGTAGCAAGATGAAATCACTCAGATTAGGCCAAGTTCCTGTGGCAAGGCAAAGCAAGTACAAGCACACCCGGGCGGAGGAAACCGCAAAATCATGCCACCCAAATAAAGCGTCATCGTAATTGTTTAGGTTTAAAGTTCTGTAAATGCTTTCTAACACTTTGAAGGTTATCGGTAGCCTCTGGCGTTTTCCCGCGCGCTGGAGGAAAATGCAAAATGCAGTGTTCTAAATGTAATGAGCGTACCCCGGCTAAGTATACTTTTATTGATTGTGCTTTCAACGTTGTTGACAGATCCTGCAAATATCATTAACGCCCAATCTCCTACTGGTAGGGGTGACCCACTTTCATTCATGCATCGACTCCAGTAACAAAAGTCTAGAAATCTGCGTTGAGCTGTCGAGTATGTTCGCCTAGTAGAACTGGCTATGCCTTGGTACATCAGACTAACTGTCGTGCCTCTCAATTAAAGATTAACGAACTAGCAAAGCCTGCGAAAAGTCGACGGGATTCGGTCGAGCTTCTGTGGCGTGACGAAAGAGTGCCTGCATGTGAAATCGGGAAGAGCGTCAGCAATGATATTGGTTTTGCCCGGGACGTGCGTTGCAGTCACTTTAAAATTATGTTGTGCCGTGATAAGACATAGACACAAGAGACCAAGCGCAAGAGCGCGCAAGAGACCAAGACCCAATTAACCATTCTCCATTACCAGGGAATAAGAAGGTATTTTAAACACCGTCTATGCGCAGGCTACCTTGTAGGATGTCACTGTCCTATATAGTGGTAATCGGATTTGTATCGACCTTAAAACAAGTGATTAAACCTTAAATATATCTAAAGGTTCTAAAATCCTCGTACGTTTCGGACGACAGTTCTGTAGAGAAAAGAAAACAGTTTTATACGTACGTGATTAACTAAAACCCGAGTGGTGACAACCCTTGGAATTTGTCAATTGGCACTTCTTTATGCAATATTCTTTGATGACAACGTTAACTCAACAACATGATATCTTATTACTAACAAATGGTTCAGCTCTATTAAATGGCAAATATGTGATTCTTATGCGTCGCACGCTGTAGAGTCTCAAGCCAAAACGGCAACACGTACGCCTTCCGAATAATGCACAGCGCCTATTCTGGGCCTTGGGTCTGGTCCCAGTGTCGTGTGCGGAGTTTCTTTGCAGTCGATTTTTTTCGATTTCGTTTACGTGTATAAAGTCGCCGCCAATGGCGCCATATGCTGTCACACCGCTCGTAGAAGGTCGTGGCTGCTTTGCGTTTTGGGCACAGTATCTTCGTTTGTCGCAACGAAAACACGACATTTCTTGGGTATTCCTCCTTGTTCCTCAACAACTTGACAAAATTCGTGTTGGTTAGCGCATTTGGCCCATGGGGAAGTAATCGCATGGTGTGTGACCTTTGTGCTCAACCCCTGGGTCTTTTTTACTTGTCTTCGCGCAATGTCTCACTTTCTTTTAAGGCCTGACTTTCCTGCGATCTTTCTGTCAAGGTATCTCACACGAAGAACGATAGAGTATATTTAACATACCTTGATTATTGTGCCCTGTGCTTGGCGTCAGTGATTTACCTGATGTGGTAACCAGGGGAATGCTGCTTCAATCGCTGCAAAGATGCGGCAAGAGTCGGAGCCGACTGTTATGGTCTGCTTTCCCCGCGGTCCAATCGCTTGAGCCACTGCTTGCGCTACTATATGCCACTTCGCTTTGGCCCACGCAGAATTCTCGTTTTCGCAATTTTCTTTACTTCTTGTATGGTACTGATACTCAGATTTGTCTTCGCTAGTTCGCTGTACCGTCAAAAGGCGCAAATATATGTTCAACTAGCCAGTATACCAACTAAAAGCGTAATGACAGTCCTCGCTGGCCAATGTTCAATTTGTTCCGTTGCTCTGATGCTGCTCCGCACCTGTGCGTTGCTCTGGCTACGGTCTCGCAGTAATGACCGATCACATGTTGGATGCATGTCATATGACACCACGATAATCCAGGCGCACGCGCAGTTCCCTTGTTGTTAACCTTGGTTATTACATAACCTCATTAAAATCTCTATTACTAAAGACGAATCAGAAAACGTAATCTTCGTCACAGATGATGAACCAGAAAATAAGATATTTGAGGACGAAGACAATATTTATGCTGAATTAAGGGATAAGATGACTACATGGAATAATTGTCAGGACATAGGGTGCCTTAATTATCTAAGCAGTTGAAGTTGATGTTCATACGGAGATTTTCATGTACACAAGCCATTTATCTATTGCAAATGATGTAAAACAAAATTTATTCAGAACCATCACATGGAATAACTCTGTATGTGTAATTCACGCCCCCTTAACGTTGACACCACCCCCGGGAAGGAGAATCGAAGGGATAGTCTGCTTTCATAGACTAGTTCCTTGATTAAATCTTTATCTTATGATTATGTTCATATAAGCTAAGAGGCCAGTGTGGCATGCCAAAACACAAATACACAAAAAAAAATGATAAACCCTGGTTAAGCAAACCAGCTCACTGATCCTATATCTACTACATACCTTATATTGAAACCAGGACTACATAAGAGTATGTGTATGTAAGTCTGAATTTGGACTATTCCTGCCCATATGCTACATGCACGCTTGTGTTCAAAGTACTTTGCAGAAATAAGTCCATTTCGGCTCCTGGGACATGTGATTTAGTAAGTAAAAACAAACAAACTATAAACGTGTACATATACTGTAAGCAATACTATTTTTTTTTTCCTATACCTGTTAGAGAACCTACCTATAACATGTAAAATTATTTCACATAACTGGCTAAGGCAACATTATCAAAGGCCTCTACCCAGGAATGTGTTTAACTGCATTCCACCCACTGAGGAATAAGGATTAAACTTGATTTTTTGTTAGGAATGACATTTTGTTAGAATTCAATTATATTTAATAATCAAAGAAAACATTTGATTGGATAGGATACAAAAACGTAATGTGCCAGCCAAGGAGGCTGTATAGGATGCCTAGGCCCTCAATGGTTACTACTGTAATGGTTACTAATTAGTTTATAGTCTATAAAATTCACATATTAATAATAATCCAGATATAAATGATGATGATTCATTGGTTCAAATGAAGGTTGTTGAATACACAATGTTGAATGTCACTATACAAATGCAATAAAAAATCAATTAAGAATTATAGTATCAGTACACACACAGTCCTACTGTATTACAGAAACATACTGTACATATTTGTTTTGTTATCATAATTGTTTATTTTGATTTAACTTTACAGTTAATTAATTATCCTCTCTTATTTTGTCAAAAAGAGGAAATTAAGGCATAAAATCTTTCCTTTAATTTTAATTTATTAAACATAGAGAATAATTCCAAACCGCAATCTTGATGTTTGTCCAGTGAACACTGTATGTCAGGTTTTAATCTACCACAAGCTTCCAAGATAAGAAAATAATACTAGTGTTGTGTTTTGGGGATGTGCCGGATCATACTACTTTACCGGATACTAGATTTAGCCGGGTAGCTATTTACCCCAGCAAGAATTGAAGATCAGCACATTTCAAGGATTAGCATGAAATAGTACATTTCTTTGGTGGTACGTTTTATAGCCTATCAGCTAACTAAATATATTGTGTAATCACCATCAATTCCTATGTGGGATAGCAGTCAAACAAAAAGATGGGGGGGGGGGTGTCTACAAGACATAGCTGTGTTGTACAGTGTACAGTTATTTTATTCAGTATATCAAGTATATATTAATCAATCAAAAATGAGAAAACCAATCGATTAATCATGGCATGGTTGTTGATAATTATTTTCGTCACCAGTCTCCCAAAAAGTGCTAACGTCCACGGCAAAAAAGGCGGCACACAAGGTGACCGATTTTGCAATATTTTTTGCCCAGCGTGTTTGCCTTATTTTTGAATTTGGTAAAAAAACGGCTACAGCAACGATACCTTACATCAAAGGTACGTCGGAGATTATCTCGCGTATCTTACGACCTTACAGCATTCGCATAGCACACAGACCAATAGGCTGCGTGCAGACTTCCCCCCGTTTCCGTTCCGTGGGGGGTAAAGTCTGCGCAACGGAGCCCGAAAGCTTGTTATCGGTAGTAAATTAGATTACATTTCTTATTGTTTCTCGCCCAATGAAATGTTATTCCAAGTTTTTTTTTGGATCGTTCATCTATTGGCTAACAACAGCGCCGGAAATAAACATGCGTTGTTGACAGCATTGCTGTATTCAAAAATGGCGTTTTCGTTCGGAGGTCTCAGTGGTTTGCATGAATTCTTCAGCGAAGAAAACTTCCAGGAAGCATTAAAATTGGCATGCTATTACTTCAATGTTGATAAGATGTACCCAGAGCAGGTCCAGGCGTTGCGTAATTTCTTTCAGGGGAAGAATATTTACTTTAGCGCACCGATAGGCTAATATGGGAAGTCGCTTGTGTTTCAAGTCACTTTCAATCAATCCCGATCATCGCCGATGTTCTACTAGAAACAGCTTCAGGGGCAAGCATTTTGCTAGTGATTAGCCCATTACAATCGCTAATGTTTGATGAAGTTAACTACTTGAACGAACGTGGGATCAACGCAGCCGCAATTTACAAGGAACAGAACGAAGGCTGTTGATGAAGCGCATTGCTTAATGCTCAAGCACTTTTTATATAAATGGTGGGTAATGAGACCTTCACTGGCGTTGTGTACAACGCGTTCCAAACAATTTTGAGAAATTCCAAAGAGCTGATTTTTAGTATAATTTGCCATATTTTGCGAAACTTTCCGAAATCGTTTGCAAAATATTAATATATTTCATACTAAACGTAATTTATAAGAATTTTTGGACTAAAAAAGACCGTTTCGTGCAAAATTTGATTAAAATTACGCTCGCATACTTTCCTATAGTGAAAGATCTAGTTAGGTTTCTGGCATTAATTTCTAACGATTTTACACATTTTGTGAGAACTTCTTTCGGTTTGCTCCTAAACTAATAAAAACATCGATAACATGCAAAAAGAAATGCTTATGTTTAGTTTCTTTGTGATATTTTGTAAACTACTAAACATGTAGAACAATCTATAGCAAAACAACTGTTTTTTAACTAATATAAGGAGTTATTCACAGAATATCGTAAATTGCTTTCAAAACAAAGAATTAGACAAGATCGGAAAACCATAATTACTATAAATTTGTATGACCTGACGAAAATAATTTGACAATACTGAACAAATCCAGTTAACGTTCTACAAAGATACGGTTGTCAGAAATTTTGACAACCGTATAGCGTTCAACAGAATAATCTACGTAAAAAAATGCGAATTGTCAAGATAGAGTTGTCAGAATTTCTGACAACCTTATAGAGATCAGCAGAATAATCTACGTCAAAAAATGCGAACTGTCAAGATAGGGTTGTCAGATATTCTGACATCCGCAATTCTCTCAGTAACAAAGCTCTCTATGAATATAATCCCCTCAAAAAGTTCTTTGAACTAATGACTTTAAAAGTCTTTGTATATCGAATAATATGAAGTACTTAAGCTTTGTACTCAAAGCCGCCGGCCAATGTCTAGAGCCGCTATGGGCTCAAGGACGAATAATTGCCGATAACCGTTGCTGCCTTGTTGGAGAAACAAGTTTTTCGATCGCTAAAGGCGTTGGAAGTGAGGTCGATAACGTTAAACTCGTAAGTATTTAATATAATAGAATATATAATTAGCAATTGGTGTCTAATACATACCACAATATATATGTTACTGTAGATGAATATGTACATATTAATGTAACTATGATTCAATTCCAACTGCAATCATCCCACTGGCCAACCCCGAAAATTTAGCTTTCTCAAAAATGTTTGGTAAAATGCCTCACTATGTGGGTGGAAAACATAAATAGCACATTAGTAGCTACAAGAAGTTGAAAAATCATCGGCAAAACAGCTTTTCAAATGTCTTTCTTGTCATACTCAAATATTGGTTTGTCTCAAATGCCCGTGGGTGGTGGATGATCGCAGTTGGTATAAACTCATGCATAAAATACATTTATAGACTTATAGTGCCAACATAAAGGGTAAACTCATTTTTATGCAATGTTCAAATTAAACATTATTTTTTGCTTCATCTCGATACCAACGCTTAAAAATCTTTCTGCTATTTTCATAGAGTTTGTTGCTTTCATCAAGCTCAAAAGCACACAAGATTACTGACTGTCAAGGTAAGTCATCAATCCAAGGCATTGATTCGTTATAATGCGCTTTACCATGTGTGGTTGCCAAGCCTTTGCATATGAACCTTTCCAATAATGTATTTTAAAATCATTGTCACAAACCTCTGAAAGCACCTTTCCAATAACCGACATTTTTCTGTAATTACTTATATTTACTGCTACAAACACACCAGGAGCTAGTGCACCAAGATATTGGTCATCTTGTTGGATACCTCGTGCAGCTAATGGCTGGTATGGACCAGTGTAAATATAAAAGGTAAATAATAATAAAAATATATCATCAGTTTTCTCAATCATACTTACTATACAGGTAATATTGTTATATTTGTGTTATAATTTACATTTCATCTTTACCTGTTCAAGAGGTGCCAGTTCTTTTCCCCTGAACTGTGTAAGCTGTGATGGTATTTCCACAGTTGCTGATGAATCCATATTTGGTCTTTGCAATGGATTCTTCAGGTCATATAGTGGGCAATCGGTGTATGTGTTGTATGACATTGATTCTGTCCAATTCCATCCAGAATGGTTTGCCGCCACTCCTTTACTGATGCTGGCTTAAAGAATGCTACTTTTTGATATCAGCTGTTAGAGATGGTATATCGACTTTGCTGAAATCAGTTGGTAGCAGTGCTGGCATGTCCAATGGTACTGACTGTGAAAAACCCATAACAAATCATAAGATATCTTTGCCTTCCATTTTTAAATGTACAGCACACCTCTGCTCTCTAGAGATTTCCCAGTAGATACAGTAGTTAACAAATAATATTCAAACAATAATATGAGAAAATGACCTTTAGTAGTCGAACAGGGCCCATCCACCTTTCACCGCTCCACTTTCTGTAGTGCATTACAGCCTCATGCTTTTCATTTTTGACCAAACTTGAAGCAGTGTGGCTGAACATGCTGGTGTAGGTCATTACTGTGGGGACTTAACCATTCTTTAATGTTGTACATCTTGTTTGGAACAGTGGCCTCTGGATGTGGCTTACTTGAACACTGTTCAAAAGCCTTACAAAGAATATCTATTATGTAACAGGGACAGTCATCAATTAAAACTATTAATTAAGTATTATATATATATAAATCTGATTGTCTTGGTTAGTGTAGTCTTGAGATAGAGTTTTGATGTTGATGGTAGAAAGCAAAAAGTACAAACATACTGTATATGAACAAATCATGTTCAACAGAAGTAATCATCGACTGTATAAATATCCTGTAAATTAAGATGCTTTGAATAACACCCAAATAGTGCATCAATATTTTCATGGGTATGGCCAACTAGTAAAAAGTTTCCCTTTATCTTATAGAATGATAACATAATTATAAATCACATTATAAGTTTATCGATAGACATCTCAGAACTATTATGTATAACACTGTATAACACTTCATATTACTCAGTTCCATCAAATAAGTACTTATTATTTTGAAATATAATATAATTTAACTGAGGGAGGGATCTGGAAGTCAAATTGTCAACAAACAAGTACAATAATAGACCCCTTGCATGCATAAATTAAACGACCAATTTAGAGGACAAATTAAAAGTTCAGACTTTCAGCAGATTGAATAATTTATGATAATTCTTTAGTTTTGCTTTAAAAATTGGCCCTTTAATTTATGCATGCAAGGGGTCTGTACTTGTGGGACTCATAAATAATTAATTGTAGAAAACGAAGGAAATCTATTTTTGAGGAGCATTCATCAAGTGAATTCAGAATCGCTGTGGTTTGCATAAATATTTCCTTCAATCTACTCAGCTAAAATAGTTTTAATTCCTAAAATAATTGTGAAACATATACATATTTATGTAAATTTACAATGGCCATATCGCCTTGTAAATCCCATATAGTTCATTCCATCACAACGTTTATATTACATACAGTATGTTTTCCAGACATTGTTTCTATGTTTATTGCTGTAAGTTTTATTTGTGGTGTTCTCTTTGTTTTAAAGGTAACATTACAGGAATGGTCGAATCGCTCAGTGGATTTTTAGTATGCACACTTCCACTTTGAACAAAGCATGGTGGTTGAGAATCACATTTCTGTGAAAGCTGTATACTTTGACATCGAAGCATGCAAGAAACTGGTGGATCTGTTTAGTAACACAGGTGAATGGGTACTAGATATAAATTTTCCACAAGGTATTTTTTAGCCTTCTGTATTGCAAATTTTTATTGTTGGTTTATGGCCAAACCTAATGTGCATTGGTAATAATATATTTATTTATTTATTAACTTTACAACCATGAAAGAATGCAAATATACAGGAAATAAAGAGTGCAATACTTGAACATGATATAAATACTGTTCCAACTGGGAATCGTGTCCAAGGTCTCCAAATCAACACCTTGGCACCGTAATCACTGAGCTATTGAGATCCAGTCAGGATGATGTCTGGCTAACCACTGTGCCAATGGGTAGCATTTGCAAACCGCGAAGGGTTGATCACTCACTAATAACATTGTAAATGTTTTTCTTATGTGTGTTTCTCCCTTTCTTTCACTTTTATTTAGTTGCTGGAGTTTTTGCTGCTCCTGGCCTTCAGAGGAATGGGTTATGCCTTGCTAGGAATGAGGATGAAGAGTTTGTTGCTCGCAGAAGCCTAAACGAATGTGTTGCTGAATGAATAAGTATCTCAATACTTGCTAGAGTAGTACTCTTTAGCCATTGTTGTCAAATTCATACATTTTAGTGTCCACCGTACTGTAATCAAATTATTTTTATTAGATTTTCCTAAGAACATTAAGATAGGGAGAGTGTGTTCGTGTAATTATGAGTGTCAACTATTTGTAAGACAACACAGTAGGGAGACTACAGTACTGCTCGTGAGTAAGGTAACATCGACTCGCGAGTAGCGAGTACTTGCGCGTACTCGCGCGTCATAGCGAGTACACGCTTCGGCTCGGTACGCGCGAGTACTCGCACTTCTAGCTAAACCAAACATTGGCAAATACTCGCTACTCGCGAGCATTGCGAGTCAGTATAACCTATACGTTCAGGAAACTACGGGACATTTATATGAAAGAACTAATCAAAGCAATCAACTTTACGACGTAATAAATAAAAAATTATACAAGTTTCGTTAGACAGCATTTCAATACATTTCAGCGTCCGATGGAGACGGCTGTTATTGAAGTATATTAATATGCACTGTTATCGCGCTATGAACAATCTAAGTTTGACTTCAATTGATGGAAGTGACAGAGCAATCAAAGACAAGTTATATGATGATATGATACCTAGAAACAGTTATTAAAGGCTCGGCATTTCAATATACATCCATATGTTAAAGAATACTCACAGTTTGTCGTTAATTGCGTCGCGCCGTCGCTGACATGCATATCTTCCAAATTATAGATTTAGAATAATCACAAAACTTTACTTCCAGTTAAACATCCATATTAAATTTCCATAGTTGGCATTTAGTGTGTATTAAAATGAACGTTTGCTATGAAGTTTTGCGGGAATTAACCAAAACGCAAAACTATTGTATCGGCACTTGGTCTTGAGCAGTGTTCTCGTTCTGCTTCGAAAATTATCGAAGCAACGGCGAATGAGGTCATCGTTTGAATCGCGAAAAAAAAAGCCAAAACAATTTCGAAATACATGGCATTTTATAAAAAAGGCATCACGAAGGCCCGTTAATCAAAAGAAAAACGGACAACAACTCGTTTATAAACCACAGATATACAGTATAATGCAATAAGTGCATGTCTAGTAAGTTTTCGGCGACTTTTTCCATGCGGCGCCGCTTTACCGTAGCACGTTCATCACAACAGAATACCAAGCGATCAATTTCGTTTCAGAATTATAGCTGTGACCATCTTAAAGCGCGTGCATTCGGTAAAACAAAGACTCGGTGAATTTATGAACATGTTGACGTGATATTGACGTGATTGCTTTGCGGCTTCAGCGTGATAAATTCACCTAGTCTTTGTTATACCGAATGCTCGGATCACAGCTATAATTCTGAAACGAAATTGATCGCTTGGTATTCTGTTGTGATGAACGTGCTACGTTATGAATGCATAAAAACTTATTCGCGGAAAAACTTACTAGACATACACTTATTGCGAGTCAAACGATGACCTCACTCGCCGTTGCTTCGATAATTTTTGAAGCAGAACGTAAACACTGCTCAAGAACAAGTGCGGATACAACTGTATAGTTAATTCCCACAAAATGTCGTAGCAAACAAACATTTGGATACACACTAAATGTCAACTATGGAAATTTAATTTGGATGTTTAACTGGAAGTAAATGTCAGCTACGGAGCGACGCCATTAACGACAAACTGTGAGTATTCTTTAACATATGGATGTATATTGAAATGCCGTGCCTTTAATAATTGTTTCTATGTATCATATCATCATACAACTTGTCTTTGATTGCTCGTTCATTTCCATCAATTGAAGCCAAACTTACATCAGTTGTTCATCGCGCGATAACAGTGCATATTATACTTCAATAACAGCCGTCGCCATGTATTAAAATGCGGTCTAACAAAACTTGTATAAGCCTTCGTCGTTTTAATTTATTACAGTTAGTAAAGTTGATTGCTTTGATTAGTTATTTCATATAAATGTCCAATAGTTTCCTTATCCTATAGGTGATACTGACTCGCAATTCTCGCGAGTAGCGAGTTGCGAGTATTTGCCAACGTTTGGTTTCGCTATAAGTGCGAGTACTACCGCGTAACGAGCCGAAGCGAGTACTCGCTATGACGCGCGAGTCGATGTCACCTTACTCGCGAGCGGTACAATCAAACCAACAACCCTGGGAAACTAAGCCTCTTACTTACTGCAACAAGACTGTCATGGCCTTCTTATTGAACAGGGCTGAGCTAGTTTCCCAGGATGATTGGGTCAATTGCTTCTGAATGGTGCAATTTTAGCAACTCTTTATATTGGTTTTAAAAATAGTTAACACTCGTAATTTCACCGTCACATTTACCCTAAACATGTAATCGGCATGTAAATTCTAGTTTTAATTAATCTTAATGTATCATAGCGTTGTTAGAAATTCTAACAACTTTGTGATGTCAATTATTTTGTGAATTTTTCCTACAGTCGATTTCAGGTTACTTTTCACTGAAGTATTCCAAAGCAAGTTCCTAAGTTCACTAGTTTATTACGCAGTTCACAGGTTCATTGTGAACTACATATTTGATTGGCTACTTAGTTTCTAGTAACTAATTAAATGCATAGTTTAAAACAGACTTCACAATGACCGTGTGGTCGTCGGAGAAAATTTCGAAACACTTCAGTGAAAAGTAACCTGAAATCGACTGTAATTTTAGAAGCACTTCAAATATAAGGTAGTTGGAAGTTCATAATGATGTTAATTATTTTTCTGCGATTTTGGAAACAGTGAAAGGATAGGGTAGTCTGAAAATTTGACAACCCTATAATAAACAGTTATTTTTGTGAGATTTGCAAACAGCGAAAAGATACGATAGTAAGAAATTTTGACAACCCTATAATATTTATTATTTTTGTGACATTTTGCAAACAGTGAAAGGATATAGGGTTGTCAGAAATTTCGACAACCTTATATTTATTATTTTTGTGACATTTTGCAAACAGTGAAAGGATAAGGTTGTTAGAAATTTTGACAACCCTATAATGTTTATTATTTTTGTGAGATTTTGCAAACATTAAAAGAATAGGTTTGTCAGAAATTTGGACAACCCTATAATCTTTATTATTTTTGTGACATTTTGCAAACAGTGAACGGATAGGGTTGTCAGAAATTTCGACAACCTTATATTTTTTATTTTTGTGACATTTTGCAAACAGTGAAAGGATAAGTTTGTCAGAAATTTTGACAGCCCTATAATATTTATTATTTTTGTGAGATTTTTCAAACATTAAAAGAATAGGGTTGTCAGAAATTTGGACAACCCTATAATAAACAGTTATTTTTGTGAGATTTGGCAAACAGCGAAAAGATATGATAATCAGAAATTTTGACAACTCTTATAATATTTATTATTTTTGTGACATTTTGCAAACAGTGAAAGGATAGGGCGAAGGCCCTTCGTCAGAAATAAACGTTTCTCTCTGACGAAGGGCCTTCGCTCGAAACCATAGAATCTACGTTCAATAATTTCGGCAGTACTCAAATCTTACTATATTTCGATTTCCACAACCCTATAATACTTATTATATACAAACCTATAGTATTTATTATTTTTGCGAGATTTTGCGAACGATTACATTGTGTGAGTATTTGTTTGCGAAGAAAGCCTTTTTTCATTGTTTGAAAATATAATTTCAGTATTTTGGTTATTTTCTTTGAATTTTCTGGAAAAATACTATTTTGGAATTTTTCAAAATTGTTTGGAACGCGTTGTACTTGTGCTCAGGTGTGTTAATGTCTGGGTCCAGTCCTCTCTGCGCGATCAGCGCAGGCAGTGCAAATAAAGCGTCATTTTTCATTCAAAAGCGACGTATTCTGGGAACGGTTCTTTGTCAATGTTGTGTAAATATGTTTTACTGATTTTATTAAATACTAACTTTGTGCAGTAAAGTGTCACGTGATTAATTATAAACACAAATATGCGTCGGATTAATGTGAAATTACAAACATGCCTTGCCGGGAAGGAAAAGCTTGTTCTTGTACATCGTTTTTGTGTTAATGCGTTAGCTATGAAGGTCTAGTACAACAATCAAACTTCGAATGTTGACATTATTAGGTATATCTCCAAGAAATATGGCATGAAAGAGAAATTTTGACGAATATTTTACGAATTATGTACATTAAAATAATTAAATCGATCTAAATGACACTTTCGAAGTTTGAACACTATAGTTGGGAACATATTCTACCACTACAACGCAAAATGAGCATTGTTGTACAAAGAGGACCTTCCCGGCAGAGTCTCCAAAGTTTGGTGTTCAAACTCGCTAGGCGCAAGCCGAGGTTTATCAAATGCGCCATATTTTTCGACGAAACAGAAATATATTTGCCCAGTGGCTTTCCGCATAACCCTGGAAACCACAAGGAAAGTCAGGATAATAACTCCAGAGTCTGGAAATAGTTTTATAATTTACATACGTTCAATAACTATGCGAAACAAAGAGAGTTATGGTCAGCGAAGTTAAACGAGATTAAAACGAGTCCCGAAGTATTATACACAGCGCCAAGTGAAGGGAATCTTTGCTCACTTTAATACATTTAATATACATCGCTGGATACAATCATACAACTACAAGTTTTCAATCGACTTAAACATTCCGTGAAACTGAAAGGCTCCACCATTATTCTGCTCTGACAAGATGATTTTGAACTGATTTTGCCTCCTGACTACCATTATTCTGCTCTGGCAAGATGATTTTGAACTGATGTTGCCTCCTGACTACCATTATTCCGCCTTGGCAAGATGATTTTGAACTGATTTTGCTTCCTGACTACCATTATTCTGCTCTGGCAAGATGATTTTGAACTGATGTTGCCTCCTGACTACCATTATTCTGCTTTGGCAAGATGATTTTGAACTGATTTTGCTTCCTGACTACCATTATTCTGCTCTGGCAAGACGATTTTGAACTGATTTTGCTTCCTGACTACCATTATTCTGCTCTGGCAAGATGATTTTGAACTGATGTTGCCTCCTGACTACCATTATTCTGCTCTGGCAAGATGATTTTGAACTGATGTTGCCTCCTGACTACCATTATTCTGCTTTGGCAAGATGATTTTGAACTGATTTTTCTTCCTGACTACCATTATTCTGCTCTGGCAAGATGATTTTGAACTGATGTTGCCTCCTGACTACCATTATTCTGCTCTGGCAAGATGATTTTGAACTGATGTTGCCTCCTGACTACCATTATTCTGCTTTGGCAAGATGATTTTGAACTGATTTTGCTTCCTGACTACCATTATTCTGCTCTGGCAAGATGATTTTGAACTGATGTTGCCTCCTGACTACCATTATTCTGCTTTGGCAAGATGATTTTGAACTGATGTTGCCTCCTGACTACCATTATTCTGCTCTGGCAAGATGATTTTGAAGTGATGTTGCCTCCTGACTACCATTATTCTGCTCTGGCAAGATGATTTTGAACTGATTTGGCCTCCTGACTACCATTATTCTGCTCTGGCAAGATGATTTTAAACTGATGTTGCCTCCTGACTATCATTATTCTGCTCTGGCAAGATGATTTTGAACTGATGTTGCCTCCTGACTACCATTATTCTGCTCTGGCAAGATGATTTTGAACTGATGTTGCCTCCTGACTACCATTATTCTGCTCTGGCAAGATGATTTTTAACTGATTTTCCCTCCTGACTACAATTATTCTGCTCTGGCAGGATTATCTTGAGCTGATTTTGTTTCCTGGCTACAAATTCTTCTGCTCTGCCAAAATAATTTTCAACTGATTTTGCGTCCTGCCTACCATTATTTATTCAGGCTGAAGAAAATGATTTTGGATCGGTTGCCACAATTAGTGCTAATTCACCTTACTTTGCTGCTGAGCAATGGTTTACAAGTTTGCTTCTTTTGACACATTTTTCTTGGAAGTACAGCATCTGGCATTAGCCATCAGTGTAAAATTCTATTAAATGGGCTACTGGGATAGGTTTAATGACTTTATGATGCAGAAATACATGTATATGTACATTAAGCTGTTATTACTCATGACCCAAACCATATTTGGAATCACCTGAATGGCTGAATACAGCTCTCTGCTCCTAAATTATTTTGTTATTATATATTGTACACTGTTTGTGATACTGTACATACACTCACGCAACCCAAAAATAAACACAAAATGTTTACTTTATTTGGTTACTTCAATGTACACCATCTTATTTTATATAAAACAGTTGGCACATGTATATGTTGAATTGTGATTGGTTCTTTTATGTTCCATGAGATTGCTTGGAGATGCACTGGATCATCATTGTCAAAAGGAATATTGCATTGTTACCTGAAGAAAAGCAGAAAATGTCAACAGTTTATTTAAAGCATTTAAGGCACTTGTCGTTGGGTAGTTAGTTTAAGCTATAATGTGTAATTAAACCATAGTCCTAATATATAAGAATATAATATTAAGAATTGTTATCTAGAGTAAAAATAAATAATAAAAAAATTGATAAAAATTAAACCATGATTAAATGCACACCAATGGCAAGAACTTCAAAGTTGTCAAGATTTTCAGGTCTTTGGGAAATTAGATCAAATTTTATTGTGTATGTAACTATTAAAATCATGTATTACAGTAATGGTATTCACACTTTTAATATTCATTTTAACGCAACTTAGATTTACTAGTAAATTGACATGTAGTTTTATGAAGAGATGTTTCAAATGCTGCGTGAGGACAGACCGTAAGTGTTTGTCTTCACTGTTGTGCTTATGTTTAGATATGTTTTATACTCAAAAGTCAAACCAAAGTACACATAAATGTGTAGAGGCTCGATACAAACAGACAAGTGAGACAACAGACAAATATACTTTACTAGCAACCAAATAAATATCGCTTACCTTGAAGAATTGACGACTTTCTTCATACCATTCGTCGTTTTCGGCTTTACTGTATAGTGAGAACGACGTTTACTAGTTCATCCACAGTTCATCTCGGAGCAAATGTAAAACTTTCTGCTCCATCACTCCTTGGGTACTTAATAGCAACGCCATTTTGTAATCGAAAAAAATGTCGCAAAGCGCTAAAAACAGCGACGCGGCCGCGCACTCGTTGCGGCGAAATTACTGGGTCGAGAAAAACTTGGACCCAGACATTAACTCGCCTGAGTGTGAGGACTAATTTGGATCCTATACTTTGTGTTCCACCACAGCAGCTACAACGCACTGTTATTAGTGGTATGTTTCATAAATTTGCAAGTTTTTTCCGCTCATTTTTTACCGCAGCAGTTAAGTTTCACGTGAAGTGTCCAGTTTCAGTCGATAGCTCATTAAGTATGCCTGCGGTTTGATGTATCTTTGGGAGAAGAATGAAGCGTGGAAGGATTAATGTAGGTCTGTGTTCTTTGGATTACCCCTCGACGCGTTTCAACCTTCCATTCTTCTTCAGGAGGACCGATTTTGAGTCGATGTTGAAATCAGTAAATATGTTAAGACGAAAATACAGATGTTAGAAGGCGCGTGTAACACTGAAGTATAATAGACAAGTTTATAAATAGAAATAAAGTCTTACTGAATGTCTGTGTAGTTTTGGTGTTGTCCGTAACGTACTGGCATCCGGGTCGGGTTTATAAATTGGTTAATTTCTCGCTCCTCTATCCCATGTCGTAGCTGGCGTAAACAAGTTTAATTGTGTCGTTTCGTTATAGGATAATATATCGTGCGTATCGGGTGGTTTGTGGTTGTTACGTCAGTAATTAAATCAAATAGTTATTGTATAATCTGTCTAGCACTGAGCGAGATTGTAAAGAAAACGGCCTGCCAAATTTTTATCACAGGATTTAACAATCGTCTCTGAACACACGGCACAAGTTTCTGCCATGCCGGCCTTTAGGCGATAAAAAATGGCCGCCAACGAACCGGACGTTTTTCCTGGATAACGTTGCGAAACGCTATGGGGGCTTTCCATTTACACGGTTAGACCGGTTAGTCCAGTTAAATGGAACACGATTCGTTTGAGACCTGGGATGGTCTGACTGGAAAATTTGGTCCTAATCAAAAGGAAGTCCATTATGGCCGGACTGATCGGTCTAACCTTGTCAGTTGGAAAACGCCCTAAGTCAGCATAACAAGCTTTCGGGCTCCGTTGCACAGACTTTACCTTCCGGGGAACGGAAACGGGTGAAGTCTGCACGCAGGCTAACAGACCAATTACAACTCTACGTAATCTACTGACTAATGTTAAAGAAAAAGAATAACATTACGACAGACAAGTGTAGTTTGCAAGGTTAAATGCGCGGACTGCCGGGCCACGTATATCGGTGAAACCGGAAGAAACCTAAAAACGAGACTAGCTGAACACGAACGGGCAATAAAGAACGGAGACGGGACTAATCACATTGCCGAACACCACCCACAAACTAAACACGATATTGATTGGAACTTGACAGAGAGTGTTAACTAACTACAGGCAACGACTTATGCTGCAAAGTTGGTACACAAATTTAGAACACCAACCATTAAACCGATCACAACCATTACCAGCACCTTACAAAAGACTTATCGAAAACGCATTACAAACAAAAAAACAGTAGACAGTAGTCTATTTTTTATTGATCCCCCCCCCCCCAGCAACACTGACAAACAAATACTGACAGCACTACCCACAAACAATACCCACTTCCACTGACAACGCCCACCACAGATGCCACGCATACCGCAATCGTGACATAGAAGATGAGCGCCGCTGAGGCCGTCGAAACGTCAGTCACTACCACCACAAACAGTCTTTTTCAAGACTACTCTAACCTAGACGGGAAACTTTCTCAGACATGTTACAATACTCCTGGGTTCAAACCATTTATTTATAACTGACTATCTTAATCAAAATTTCGCTAGTCACTGTAATGTACATATATTATTTTTTTTTAATTTTTAAAGATTTTTTTACAAAAAAGATTATCAGCTTAAAATATCTACAATGTTGTCAGCTATCATAATGAACCAAAAATAGAACAAAAAATTTCTGTTATTAATACTTCTTAAAATTTATATATACTTATTGAAGGATTTTTTATAGGAATAAACCCAATCATAACTTCAGTCTCTTGTATGAAAATATTTTAACACTTTCAAGCCTGACGACGAGTCTTTGGTATTTTATTCTGGCTAACGCCAGACGATTTTATTCAGCACAGGGAGAAGTCCAGGCCTCACAGTGTTAAGAGACTGTGATATCATAAATTATGGACAACATACGACATATATAATATATTATTTTATGCGACTATTGCAAATGTTTAGAGATACATTAATGCAAATCCCTCGTGTCCTTTGTTTATTATTATTGTACCTTGCCTTCAATCCCAGAAAAGTTTAAATTTAAAAAATCCCAAAAAAACTACAATAACCTACCCTATCCTAAATCTATAATAATATTTTCAGATATTAAATATTTTTTAATAAATAACTATAACCTAACACCACCCCGCCACCCCTCCCTAAAAAAAACAAAAAAAACAAAAAAAACCCAAAAAAATCCCAGAAGACCCAACTCCCATTTTTTGCGATGAGTAATAACATAACCACAGGTTTTTCTGGGTGCAGTGTTAGAATATATATAAAAATACATAATCAAATGAAGCCAAGTAACTTCTTAGCTTTCAGCAGGGGAAGACGCCCTTTTCTCTCATATAGACACTATGGTAGGAAAAACAATTTTTGTAATAATCTGGTAACACATGTGCTGCATGTGCCAAGTAACTTGACTGACCGAGTAACTTGACTGACCGGGTAACTTATCACTATATAAACAGGCTCTGCATGAGTCTAACAATTTTTTTCATTTTTATTAATTATTATGTAACAGAAAATTATTTTCACTCACACATGACTTTTTTACAGCAGTGCATGATCAATGCAATTCAATCCATGAATCCTGAACACATCACATTGGTGCAGCATCTGATACTCTATTTAGTTTTGGTGGTAGACATATATTATTAATAAGTAACACAAATCTCAATTTTAATTCATGTATATTAAGCTGTGCTGGCGTTGATGTTTTGTCCATGCATGATGCATGACACCCACAGGACGAAAAATAACTTTAAGACACTTTCAATGTTGCTTAAATTTGCTTAAATCTGTTCTACAGATGTAAACTACGTTTAACATAGCTTTAAATGTCACTTAAATGTTTCCAACAAGTTAAAGTCGCCTTTAAGCTCGTTGAAGTTGTCGTAAATGTAGCATTTTGCAAGATTATTAAATTCTTTCCTGGAGCTAGAGCAGCTCTTCGAGGTTGGGAAGTTCCAGATTGTAGTGGAGAAATACGGCTAAATTGCGTTGGTTGTACAGGAAGCGAGCAGTACTTGGCCAGTTGCAGGCATCGAGGATGGGCGAAACACGATTGTTTGCACTTCTTAGATGCCGCGATGTCCTATGTAATAACGGAACAGGTAAATCAATTGCAAATTGTTTCGCCCAATTCAGGAAAGAAACTGCTGAAAATACGTAAATGCAACACCAAACGCGATTTCTCTGCATTCTGATTGATTCCTGAGCGATCTTTGCAAACCGATGAAGACCAGTTATTACTAAAATTGAAAAATTAAAATAAAAAAATCATTGTATCAAATTGTATTCCATATTTATATCATATAAAATTGCATTTACAGAAAGAAAAACTTCAAATACGGCAATGTTTACAATGACTGAAAAAGTTTTTGTTGATTTATGGTTTGGTTAAAAATAGGATTCTTTTCTCTTTGCTGTTTGAACTTATTAAGAACTGTAGGATCGTAGATGGCTGAGGCGATGCCATTTTTGTGACTGACGTAGATCAGCCATGTTGGCAGCGTGGTACTTGCTTGATATGATTGCTTGCTTGTCTTGAACCGCATTTATGTCATACTGGACAGTCCTCGCCATATCTTTGATACAATGGCCACAGAGTCGATAAGAGTCGCCAAGTATTTGAGAAGTATTTGCGCTGTTTGTAAGGGCTAAAATAATCGTAAGTGAAAATGAAAATCGTATTTTGATTGCTTTTTTGAAATGTTTTTTATACTGCTTAATAAATTCTTCTTTTGTGGAATGGTTTCTGTCATTGATCAGTTACAGGAAAAAAAGTAGTTTCACAATTCTGACAGTCTTAGTTATTATCACAAACGGAGTAGCAGATATGCGCGAGGGTGGTAGAAAGAGAAGAAAATAACGTTTCCTGCGTAGATTCCGCGGAGCATCGAATTTGGAAATGCGATATTATTAGAAAGCAGCCAAGAAAGCAGGAGATTGTTAGAGGTAACAATCATGCATCTTGGTGGTGCACGCACAAGAAGCCTGCAGTGCAGCGTCAGTGGTTATCGATATAATCACCACCATTTTTTCATCGGAAAAAAGGAGTAACAGCTAGAATACTTTTCTGTCCAGACGACGGCCCAGCATTCGACGTTCTGTCCCGATAGCCCACTAGCCTACAAACACAGAGCATAAACTAGCCCAGAGAAACCAATTATGCAGTGCCCGGAGGAGGGTGGCATACCTCAAATTTGCTTCTATACCACTATCGAAAAAATTTTTAATTTTTAAAGATTTTTTTACAAAAAAGATTATCAGCTTAAAATATCTACAATGTTGTCAGCTATCATAATGAACCAAAAATAGAACAAAAAATTTCTGTTATTAATACTTCTTAAAATTTATATATACTTATTGAAGGATTTTTTATAGGAATAAACCCAATCATAACTTCAGTCTCTTGTATGAAAATATTTTAACACTTTCAAGCCTGACGACGAGTCTTTGGTATTTTATTCTGGCTAACGCCAGACGATTTTATTCAGCACAGGGAGAAGTCCAGGCCTCACAGTGTTAAGAGACTGTGATATCATAAATTATGGACAACATACGACATATATAATATATTATTTTATGCGACTATTGCAAATGTTTAGAGATACATTAATGCAAATCCCTCGTGTCCTTTGTTTATTATTATTGTACCTTGCCTTCAATCCCAGAAAAGTTTAAATTTAAAAAATCCCAAAAAAACTACAATAACCTACCCTACCCTAAATCTATAATAATATTTTCAGATATTAAATATTTTTTAATAAATAACTATAACCTAACACCACCCCGCCACCCCTCCCTAAAAAAAACAAAAAAAACAAAAAAACCCAAAAAAAAAACCAGAAGACCCAACTCCCATTTTTTGCGATGAGTAATAACATAACCACAGGTTTTTCTGGGTGCAGTGTTAGAATATATATAAAAATACATAATCAAATGAAGCCAAGTAACTTCTTAGCTTTCAGCAGGGGAAGACGCCCTTTTCTCTCATATAGACACTATGGTAGGAAAAACAATTTTTGTAATAATCTGGTAACACATGTGCTGCATGTGCCAAGTAACTTGACTGACCGAGTAACTTGACTGACCGGGTAACTTATCACTATATAAACAGGCTCTGCATGAGTCTAACAATTTTTTTCATTTTTATTAATTATTATGTAACAGAAAATTATTTTCACTCACACATGACTTTTTTACAGCAGTGCATGATCAATGCAATTCAATCCATGAATCCTGAACACATCACATTGGTGCAGCATCTGATACTCTATTTAGTTTTGGTGGTAGACATATATTATTAATAAGTAACACAAATCTCAATTTTAATTCATGTATATTAAGCTGTGCTGGCGTTGATGTTTTGTCCATGCATGATGCATGACACCCACAGGACGAAAAATAACTTTAAGACACTTTCAATGTTGCTTAAATTTGCTTAAATCTGTTCTACAGATGTAAACTACGTTTAACATAGCTTTAAATGTCACTTAAATGTTTCCAACAAGTTAAAGTCGCCTTTAAGCTCGTTGAAGTTGTCGTAAATGTAGCATTTTGCAAGATTATTAAATTCTTTCCTGGAGCTAGAGCAGCTCTTCGAGGTTGGGAAGTTCCAGATTGTAGTGGAGAAATACGGCTAAATTGCGTTGGTTGTACAGGAAGCGAGCAGTACTTGGCCAGTTGCAGGCATCGAGGATGGGCGAAACACGATTGTTTGCACTTCTTAGATGCCGCGATGTCCTATGTAATAACGGAACAGGTAAATCAATTGCAAATTGTTTCGCCCAATTCAGGAAAGAAACTGCTGAAAATACGTAAATGCAACACCAAACGCGATTTCTCTGCATTCTGATTGATTCCTGAGCGATCTTTGCAAACCGATGAAGACCAGTTATTACTAAAATTGAAAAATTAAAATAAAAAAATCATTGTATCAAATTGTATTCCATATTTATATCATATAAAATTGCATTTACAGAAAGAAAAACTTCAAATACGGCAATGTTTACAATGACTGAAAAAGTTTTTGTTGATTTATGGTTTGGTTAAAAATAGGATTCTTTTCTCTTTGCTGTTTGAACTTATTAAGAACTGTAGGATCGTAGATGGCTGAGGCGATGCCATTTTTGTGACTGACGTAGATCAGCCATGTTGGCAGCGTGGTACTTGCTTGATATGATTGCTTGCTTGTCTTGAACCGCATTTATGTCATACTGGACAGTCCTCGCCATATCTTTGATACAATGGCCACAGAGTCGATAAGAGTCGCCAAGTATTTGAGAAGTATTTGCGCTGTTTGTAAGGGCTAAAATAATCGTAAGTGAAAATGAAAATCGTATTTTGATTGCTTTTTTGAAATGTTTTTTATACTGCTTAATAAATTCTTCTTTTGTGGAATGGTTTCTGTCATTGATCAGTTACAGGAAAAAAAGTAGTTTCACAATTCTGACAGTCTTAGTTATTATCACAAACGGAGTAGCAGATATGCGCGAGGGTGGTAGAAAGAGAAGAAAATAACGTTTCCTGCGTAGATTCCGCGGAGCATAGAATTTGGAAATGCGATATTATTAGAAAGCAGCCAAGAAAGCAGGAGATTGTTAGAGGTAACAATCATGCATCTTGGTGGTGCACGCACAAGAAGCCTGCAGTGCAGCGTCAGTGGTTATCGATATAATCACCACCATTTTTTCATCGGAAAAAAGGAGTAACAGCTAGAATACTTTTCTGTCCAGACGACGGCCCAGCATTCGACGTTCTGTCCCGATAGCCCACTAGCCTACAAACACAGAGCATAAACTAGCCCAGAGAAACCAATTATGCAGTGCCCGGAGGAGGGTGGCATACCTCAAATTTGCTTCTATACCACTATCGAAAAGAATGAAAAGTAACCCAAAGAGCTATTCTGCGGTTATATTAATTAAAGCATGGCAAGCGAGTAGTCTGTGAGATGGAGGAAGCAATATTATAAATGTTATAATAGAACGACTTTATTGAAAACTTAAAGCTAATTTTCAAATCTTTTTAACAAAAAGATTATTAACGTAAACGAAAACTTATAAGACATGTTATAAGACTTTTTTGCAAAAAAGATAAAAACCTTAAAATATCTACAATGATGTCAGCTACCATAATATGAGCCATTAATAGAGTAACGAATTTCTGTTATTTGTATAGTTCCTCAAACTTATTTCCAAATGTGAAGGAAAGCTTCTTTTTGGTAAAAACAAACTTAATCAGTCAATCATTAAGTTTAATTTATAAAAAATGCCCTAGCTTTCTTAAATATATTGTATTTTAGAAATTTTATTACAATAAAACATTCCAAATTTTAGTAACTATTTTCAATAATTATTTCAAACAGACATTTCATGTACATGTAGTTCATTTCCCCAGGCTTCACATGTACGTATTCTAGATCGTCGACTATTCATGTCTCTTCTAAAGCTCTGAGAAAACTTTCCATTCCTTCTCTAAAGCACTGGAAAAATCAACCTTCTTCCATACTATGTAAATAGTATGTATCTTGTATGCAATTTATAAACTAATGGTACATTGACATACTATGTAAATTGATATGAATGTTTGTAAATTGTTTGTAAATTGCTTGTAAATTCACAAGGTTTTTAATTCTTCTTCTCAGTTTGTTTGTAAATAGTTTGTCATTAATTTGTAAATATGTAGGAGCACCTTTGTAAATAGTTTGTAAATAACAGGGAACGTCTTTGTAAATACTTTGTAAATAACTGATAACTATTTGTAAATAACAGGGAACTTCTTTGTAAATAGTTTGCAAATAACTGGAATTTCTTTGTAAATAGTTTGTAAATAACTGGGAACATCTTGTTAAATAGTTTGTAAATAACTGGGAACATCTTTGTAAATAGTTTGTAAATAACTGGGAACATCTTTGTAAATAGTTTGTAAATAACTGGGAGCATCTTTGTAAATAGTTTGTAAATAACTGGGAACATTTTTGTAAATAGTTTGTAAATATCTGCAAATTATTTGTAAATAGTTTGTAAATAACTGGAAATTATTTGTAAATAGTTTGTAAATAACTAGGAACTTCTTTGTAAATAGTTTGTACATAACAGGAAATTATTTGTAAATAGTTTGTAAATAACTAGGAACTTCTTTGTAAATAACTGTAAATAACTAGGAACTTCTTTGTAAATAGTTTGTAAATAACTGGAAACTATTTGTAAATAGCTTGTATAAGTAACTGGGGATTTGTTAAATATAGTAATACTGTATTGATAAAAAATATATATAGCATATTTCAATTTGGAACTTATATAATAGTAATATATCTAATAATATAATTTACAGTAGCTTCAAATTTTATGTGCTAGCTATCCATAACAATATTGAGAAAGTTCTGTGTCAAAGTCAAGTTTGGATAACTTTACTTTTAACTGTATAGCTTAATTAATTGAGCTAATATATGTAGATAATTTAAACTGCTGCATATCTAGGCTTATACAAGTTGGTAGGGAGTTTTGGGGGATTACAGTATATCCTGGAGGGTAAACATTAATTAAAACGTTCTAAAATAACTCAAATAAGTTGCACTAAAACGTTCTAAAATGATCCGATAAGAAATAAGTTGATACGGTATTATAAACTAAATGCATGTGTTTTCCATTTACTTAAACTCTTCAATTTCAAAGTTGAAACTGAATCTATTTACGAAGTATGTGCCATGCATGGTTTGGTGTACAGGATAGTGTTTAATTACAGTGTTGTAAACATTGAACAGTTACATAAATTGTATAATAGCAATATTTGGGTTTATTAAACTGACATATTTTGCTGTTATAGGTAGGTGCATACATTGGCCTATAAGTAGGGGGCTCTTAAACCAGGGACTTGTGACCAATGATAAGCTGCAGTTTACCATATAAACATATATTAAAATGTGATGGCCAATATAATTATTATAATAGCATGAAATGAGGTGCATTGACCATTAAATCAATGGCTGGTTGCATGATAATCGAGGAGAACTCATTTCATTCAATAAATTAGTAACAAGTGATCACATTGGCCAAGATGATATAGTACTTTATTTTAATGGAACCAACTGTAGGTGGCTTAATAAGCGGAACAAAAAAAATTATAGGCAAACATGATCATTTATTGCTGTAACTATATATACTGTACACTTATCTTTCTAAATTATCAAAAGTAAGTTCTTTCTCCACATCTTTTACATTAACTTGCTTGGAATCAAATAAAAACTTCCCCAACATTGTGCATAACTCCTCCTTTAGAGTCGACTTGGTGAAAGGCAACTTTTGCTTCTTGCATTCATCCCTTACAACCTTCATATGAAGCAACTTCTTTTGTTTTACCCCCAAATAAAACAAGGCAATGATTGTAGACTGTGATTGAGTAAGCTGCAATTTTAAGAAGATAATTTATTTAAATATATCACAAATCCAGAATTACGAGACATAACTACAGTACCTATTTTTTTCGAAAGTATATACTGTATTAGGATAATTATTAATTGTGAAGGATATGCATAACATTTTATATTTATATACAGTGATGTTATACAAGCTTACCAGACCAATTTTCAACATTTTCATGTTGTTTAATCTTATATTTTCCTGTCGTCTACTCAATAATTAATTTTCAATTCTCTAAAATATAAATATAAATATATATAAATAAAAAGGAAATTTAAGTATGTAATTTATTTCAAAAACGTTTTTGATGGCAGTTAATTGAGCTAACTAGGGCAGCTTGACAATTGTGTGGGTAAAAACAGATCATCGTTAATTTTGTTTATATGATGTGCTGTAACCTTCAATGATGTTAATGATCACCATGTTAGGTAGGTATTAACTTTTCCTAAATCTTACCTCTTCCTGACATCCATTAGTTGTCTCAGAACTCTTTTCATCATTCACCTACAAATAGTTATACAGTATATAAGTACACATGAACTTGAATAAAACCAAGAGTCTAATTCTTTCCCTTACGTGGCCTAGCTGCTCGATCAACACAGTTTCTTAAAAAGTCAAGGCATACAAGTTTGATCTGGGAAAAAGTGTGAATACATGTAGATGTTTTTTAGAGAATATATCAAACATATTCTAAAAGGTATAGAAAAACAGTTTTGGCTTCAAATACTGCATACATCTAGGGAACTGTAGTGGTGGTTGCTATGGTAATGACAATTCCAAAAATGCCAAATTGCCCTAGACAACCTTTGTAGTTTAAATGGCAAAGGAGCAGTGGAGTAACTGACAGGGGAGTAGGGCACAGAAGTTTGTTGAGGAAATTTGATCAAATTCGATCTGTCGGGAAATTTGTTTGAAAAACTAGGTTTCACTGAATAATGTTATAAAAGAAAATGTTTGAATGATGGATTGAATGATTAGCATCTATCCATTCATTTTTTAGATCAAACTTGCATTAATTATTTTACTATATATTTAAATTACTACCTAATAATTATGCTTATATAGTTCATCATAAATGATATTTGTCTGGAATCCTGATATATGTAATATGTTTACTTACCGGTACTGTTTCAACTTCACCAATAATCTTTTCAGTTTCAAGGTGTTCCATATCCTAGATAAAGGCAATTATAAAAGCACACTGAGCTTATACATGCAGATGTAACATTTGGTTATGAATGAATATATATATATATATATATATATATATATATACATTTGGCAGCATAGACGTCTGATAAACAATGCATAGGGCAAAGCAGTCTAGGAAGGGTGCAATATCCTTTTTTATAGTACAGTGTACTATAAATTAACCTAAAATCAGAGGAAGTATTTCATGCACTTACAATTGCTGGGCTTCCATTTCCTGTCATATTTTCAATTGCCGCGGTTTCCTTTTGTGACACATTCTCACAATCACTCTTCTAGACAATATTAGTGGCATACATGTATAAATAATAATATATGATAACAAAATGACTGGTAATGGGAATTATAAGTATGAACTATATGTACAGGACCGCTGGCGCTGACTTTATCCTAGATATATAAATATATCAGGGAAAACCAAAAGGTGGCAAGTTAGTCATTATAATTATATGTCAGTGTATTTATTCAATATAATACACCAGAGAATGAATTGTGTTACTATTAATGACAAAACATACAAAATAACAGAAAATATGTGCGCTTTGAAACTTGAAAAAGTTGGCCCGACTTTTTCAAGTGGGCTTAGCCGCTCAGGGAAAATCAAAATGCTGTAGACGAGTGGAGAGTCTAGCACATACAAAACACATAATAACCATAATTCCACCATGGCCACCATGAAAGAACATGAGTGAGCGAACATATCGAGTGTTTATGAAACATGAATTTTGACATGCGCAGCTCATGAATGTCCCTTTTAATAATCATACATAACATTATTACAATTCCATGCAATCTAACCCTTAAATTATTAAACTGTATGAATAATATATGCATGTACCTGATAAGAGTTTTTGTAACTCGTTTCGTATTTTTAAAACCAAGCACAAGGGTAAATTAAAATGTTTGAAGACATTGTCTTCCAAATTTGCAAGTAATTGCAGGTCAGAACGTGTTTCGAACTGCAAAAGAAAACATGGTATACATTGTGTGAATCTGAGTATCTGATGACATATACAAACATTAACATGTACCTACTGCAGTTCCTGAGTTCAGTTCGAAGGGCAAGAGGCATTAAAAAAAATGCATTACACAAATATATCTAGTACCTTATTCTTGAGAACCAATTCCTCGACATATTCACTTAAGCCAACTTTTATCAAGCAGTCTTTAGCTTCATTGTTCTACATATTAACAAATTAAAGCGTTCAACATTACATAATTGTTAAGAATTAAATAATGCAGTTGTTTAACAGGCATTTCGAATTACAGTTATTAATAAAGCCGATCAGGTTTACATTTAAAAGTATAAATTTATCACGCACTTGACACTATGACTATCACCTTTGTATTTCAACCAAAAGTTGAATGTAGTGAGAAATTATGTACTTGCTCGGGAACTATAATGCTCTGACAATTAATGCTAGAAAATTACAGACCAAGGCTTCAAACTAGTGTTGTTAATGTTAATAATATTAAGAAAGGTCATATCATTTATATAAATGATTAAACCAAAGACCTGCGACAACAGATTCCAAACATATATGCTTTCTTCCATAGATCTCTTAATATATTTACTGGCTTGTTTAAAGCATGAATGGCTCATCTAGTCCACTGTGACTGTCACTGTGCGCACTACATTAATTCGACAACAAGCGCGGTTGTTCCATTCAATGGTGTGAAACAATTTAAACATATCCATATCTACTACACCGAATAACCGTCAATGGCTTAACACGACACCTGATGAATATTCATAAAATATAGAGAGGAAGTAGGCTAAGAAAATAACGACAGTTATAAACGTCGAAATCATATATTTCTTTCTCTTCGCCATGCTATAATTTAGGTTAAGAGCTATAATATATCAAGAATAAAGTACTACACTCACCTTCGAATAATCCATTGGATAAACTTGTTCAAGATTTTAAAACATGAACAATAAAATATGTGATCGCGTGACTTGGAAGCGACAAGCTTCGGTTTACCAACGGTACATTGTAAAAAAGCGGGGGAAATTTAAGAGGCCCGCTGGCCAATGAAAAGGCGCATGCCGTCGGTTTGCTCCCAGTCCCAAAAGCGCGTATATGAAAAAGGTGCAAAAAAGCGCCAAGATTCTACTCTTATTCCATTGATATCGAGTAAAGGAGAATGCGCAATGTTCGCAAGAAGAAGAAGAAGAGGCAGCAGCGATCGGAGAAAAAGTGCGCAATCACAATCGACAACGCCATTCGGGAAGTTCGCGCAGTGGCAGAGCAACGCAAGGCAGTCGCAGAGCAACACAGGGCCTTATCGTCTAAATACTAAGGGCTTTGGAGAAAAACTGTTCAGAAGAATGGAGATTTTAAGAAGACGCTTATCAGTAAGGATAGTTTACACAAAAAGGTAAGCAATGGCACATCCATCTGCAAAATAATATGAGAGACATTTTAG
The DNA here is from genome assembly GCA_035771165.1 of Paragorgia papillata. NCBI lineage: Eukaryota > Metazoa > Cnidaria > Anthozoa > Scleralcyonacea > Coralliidae > Paragorgia > Paragorgia papillata. The sequence goes on along the minus strand of JAWNZC010000082.1, from coordinate 1,239,907 downwards.
CCATATAGCACCAGAAGTGCTGAAAGGTAATCCAGTCAACTCAGCCAGTGATGAAGGATCTTCTCAGCAATTGGAAAGGAGACTCGCTGCACTGTACTTCTGCAACAACTAGGGAAAACATCAACAAATTCTGATCCATGGCTGAGACCCACTCTCTTGGGTATTTTAACAAGTTTAAATTCTGCAAACATCCACAGTTAGCTGAAATTGACAATAAGGGATAGTAAAGCACAATAAAGTTATTCATAGTATATATACCATTGCACATAATTATATATGAAATGTTTATACTGGTTTGACCCTGGCCCTCCAGTACACGTTGTTATTACAAGATCACACATTTCCATTACACAGTAGATTTCAATTTACAGCACTAATTGAAGAATGGTGACAGTATAAAAATTATTAAAATCAATACTAACAAAAAACAACAAAAATCCATTATGCCATTAACTGACTCGAGGTCTATTATTTATGACCAATATTTACAAACTATTTACATACTAAGTATGGGGCTCATACCACGGTCATTTACAAACTATTTACAGACAATTTACATACTAACATCGAAAAGACGATTTACAAGCTATTTACACAGTGTTTATTTACATACTATGTAAATATTTGAGATCACTTAACCTGTTTGGTAATTTACAAACTATTTACATGATAAGACAGTTTGTAAATAATTTACATAGTATGTAAATAGTTTGTAAAGAGCATTTACATAGTATGTAAAATAGATCTTACACACTATTTACATAGTGTGGAAGAAGGTAAATTTTTCCAGTGAAGTCTCTAAACAAGAATAAAAAATTCATCTGACATACTTAGCCAGAGAGACGCAATCAGATGTAGACCTAACATCGTAATGATTAAATGAAATCACCGAGTTTATAAACCCTATTTCATGCGCACAATAGGCGACTTGCATTAAGGGGTCACGTGATTTCAATCTTTTTAAAACAGCAGCTATAGAATTATAACTCTACAAAACGGGTATAGGGTGGTATTTTAAGTATAATTTCGGAATTTTTATTTTCAAAACTTCCATTGTCGTGATCGCCGTTACATGTGTTACTGGTCACGTGACTAAAACAAAAATTTCATGCTTGTAAAAAATCATCTTCAAAAGCAAATTTTGCACTCAACTTAAAAGAAACATGTAACGACAGAGACCACGGAACCGAGGGGCACTGGGGGCAGATGCCCCCCACTTTTTTCAAAATTGGAAAATGTGCCATTTTTCTGAAAATAAACGTGGCATGTGGCGGTTAAGGTTTACCGCGGCATATTGCCTATACTGGAAAACATTAATGTACCCTTTTCGTAGAAGCGTATGACATTGCTATTTGCTGTAGAAAAGAGTGACTGTGCCGTTGCCCGAGGGGTGACCTAAAAGAGTTATTTATAAATTATGATATAATGTAAGTTTCCAGCACATTGGCGCTACTTGAGGCATACTATTTCTAAAAGAAATGCCGCTGACCAAAAAATTTTGTTAAAAACAAAATGGTGGTGATCAAATGGAAGTTACAACCGTGTAATGTTTTAAATTACACAATTATTTTGGGTGGTGCCCCCCTTTTTCAGGTTCTTCCGCGGCCCCTGTGTAACGAGTTGGTTAATTGTTCTTCTTGTCAAGTTTTAGCAGGAGTTATAACATTTCACATGTTGGATGGTAAATTCATGTGACATCCAACATAGCGGCCAAAAATAAAATGTATTTTGATCATGCTTAACTTCATTTGCTAAAATTTCATTCACTTCTGCTAAAAATTGGCATGCTCGATACCAAACCGCCTCTACATGTTTCTTGAGGTTTGAATGTAAAATTTGCTTTTGAAGAAGATTTTGAACATGCAAGAAATTCTTATTTTGGTCAAGTGACCAACTACAATATGGATATTTTCTTTAAGACAATGCCAAGTTTTGAAAATTATATTTCCAAACTTTACTTAACAATTCACCACTATCCGTTTGATAGAAATATAATCCCATACCAGTTATTTTAAAATAATTGAGATCACGTCACGTCTAAGTCACCTAATACTTCCGTTCGACACACTGATCCGTTAATTTGCCACGCCGTTACGCAACGCGTTACGCCATGCTGGATATTAATTCACCTTTTGGGCGATGAATTCCACGTGTAGCGTCACGTGATCCTAAATGTAAATAAAGCGCCAAAGTTCTTACAAGCCTCAATGTTCGAACAAGCCAGTTAACATTAAGTTTCCAACATGGTTGCTACCAAAAAGTGCGCTTGGTGTACATGTAGAAATGATACTAGATATCCAGAACGTATGGTAAAGAATCGCAAGGGTGATCCAGTTACATTTATTCATTTCCCTGGCCAAAAGATATGGCGTGTCGTCGCGGCGATTCCTTCGTCTGTACATAGGATAGCTACGTTTGTAGTGTACATTTTGTTGGCGAAAATGGACCGACAGACGACAACCCTTATCCCATTTCAGCAACAGCGAGTAAAGAAATGGTGCGTAATGATAAAATTAAGATATTTTCGCCGTAAAAACTCAGACATTCGTCTTACGAGCTTCGGTATATAAACTCTTTCATAGGTCCAAAGGATGAATTTAAAACGGAAAGCTCCTGAACAAAGAATATCGGTGAAAAAGCCCCGTCTTCGTGATGAAAAAGCCGCAGCGAATACTTCATTAATGCTTTCGGAATTATCGTCAAGTGAAGCTGGCAAGACTAAAGACGAGATTTCCGTTGCTGAAATCCTATCATCCTTTAATACGGTAAATAAAGAATCATTGGATTTGCTCTCTGACTCTGGTGTCGATTCGGCATGTGGTCTGAAGGAAACCATCCTTCCTGATGAAGAAGAAACCCAAAAGAAAAACAACGAAGAACAGTCATCAGTTCAAGGCACACAGATAAATTACTTTTTTACATTACGAAATAGGAAACAAACAATTATTTACAAACGGTAATTATATTATTTAGTGAAACACTACTGTTTAATATCGATCTTTCTAGACTTCTGTTCAGCTATCAAGCAACAGTGCAGAATTGCAAAAACATATTTTGTTTGACAAAGGTGGAAGATCCTAAGAAAACTGTGCATTATACAGGTACAGTAAGGGTAACTAAGTTGAGGTTTATTAAATATACATTTTCATAGCTATATATACTGTACCAATATGATGTACATTTTAAGGCAAAAGCTGAAAGAATTTATCACTGGAAGGGATCCAAGAAAACAAAATCAGTTCCAATGCATAAGATGTGCTTGAAGGTAGGCAACAAAATTTTCAACACCCCCCTGCCCCCCTGGGGATTAATATTGATAAGTACATTTTGAAAATCGCTGGTTATTATTTATTTATGACATTATATATTTATACAAACCTACCTACTCACCTAACGTATTTCACTTTCTAACATATCAACTCACTAAAATACAGTTAATCTATTTTGTAGAGAAAATATGATTTGTCAAAATTAAACAACTAGGGAACAATTTGTGTTTACCCTAATTCGACTGAGGAGGAATACCAGTATTGTCATGTTGGCTGACCTGCTTGGAATTTCGGCTGGGACTGGTAGCAGGATATTTATCACTTTGGTTTTATTTTTGAGCCAGGAGCTAAAATTTCTCTTACCCTTCTCAACAAGTAATGATTTAAAGGAAGTAAAAATGCCAAAAGATCTAAGGAACATCAAGAACCTCAGAGCCATCATTGATTGAACAGAATTTTACATTCAAAAGCCATCAAGATCATCTAGTCAAAGATCTACTCACAGCCAGTACAAGTCTTCAAACACTTTTAATTTGTTAATTTCCATTTCCCCAATTATGCATTTTAATTTTGTATCAAAATTGTATACTGGTAGTATTAGTGACAAAGAAATTGTCAAAGAAAGTGGTTTCTTGGAGCATTTAGAGCCAGGTGATACTGTTATGGCTGACTAAGGGTTCAATATACAGGACCTTCTTGCACTTCATAAGACAAGACTATTGGCACCCCCACTGATGAGAAAAGGGAACATTTCTGCCGGTTTATCAACTGCGACAAGGCGAATTGCTAAAGTACGAGTTCATGTTTAACGGATGATTCGAAAACTGAAGGGGTTCACCATTCTAAAAGGTGCTTCACCTCTTACTATGAAGACATATGTGAACTCAGTTGTTACTGTATGTGCTGCACTTATGAATTTACAACCTAGTGTTATTTATAGGATTGATTAATTAGTTATAGTATGCTAATTAATATGCACTACCTGCAATGATACCAATAAATTCAAGGAGCCCCAATATTGTATTTTCTCTTTATGGTGTGTAGTGAGTTTAATGATGTTAAATAAAAAACTGCTCAGCTGTTTTGAACCTTTCTAATCTAAGATAAAATTTCAAAACACAATGTCACTGACTTATTCAATGGCACCTATTTGTTTATGCTGCATAGTCAATTATTTATAACATATACTAGACAGTACTGTATCAAAGACATTATAAATTGCATTTTTTATTGCAAAGTATTTACCTGGTAGATTTTTATGCTAGTGTCTTGTTCTCCACAAATAACAGTATAGAAAAATGTACTGACAATTGGAGAGAGGCAGACAACCTCACTAAATAGAATGCCCAGACACAATTATTCATGCAGTATTAAATGACAACATTGTGAAACTATTACAGTAATTACAAATTGGCATACTGTAAATAATTGTTTATTTCCTATTTGGTAATGTAAAAAGTAATTTACCTGTGTGCCTTGAACTGATGACTGTTCTTCGTTGTTTTTCTTTTGGGTTTCTTCTTCATCAGGAAGGATGGTTTCCTTCAGACCACATGCCGAATCGACACCAGAGTCAGAAACCAAATCCAATGATTCTTTATTTACCGTATTAAAGGATTATAGGATTTCAGCAACGGAAATCTCGTCTTTAGTCTTGCCAGCTTCACTTGACGATAATTCCGAAAGCATTAATGAAGTATTCGCTGCGGCTTTTTCATCACGAAGACGGGGCTTTTTCACCGATATTCTTTGTTTAGGAGCTTTCCGTTTTAAATTCATCCTTTGGACCTATGAAATAATTTATATACCGAAGCTCGTAAGACGAATGTCTGAGCTTTTACGGAGAAAATATCTTAATTTTATCATTACTCACCATTTCTTTACTCGCTGTTGCTGAAATGGGATAAGGGTTGTCGCCTGTCGGTTCATTTTCGCCAACAAAATGTACACTACAAACGTAGCTATCCTGTGTACAAACGAAGGAATCGCCGCGACGACACGCCTGTCTCTTTTGGCCAGGGAAATGAATAAATGTAACTGGATCACCCTTGCGACTCTTTACCATACGTTCTGGATATCTAGTATCATCTTTACATGTACCCCAAGCGTACCTTTTGGTAGCAACCATGTTGAAAACTTAATGTTAACTGGCTTGTTCGATCATTGAGAGCTTGTACGAACTTTGGCGCTTTATTTACATTTAGGATCACGTGACACTACACGTGGAATTCATCGCCCAAAAGGTGAATTACTTCCGCCTTTATATATATATATATATATATATATATGTAAGTGAGTTTCGGTTCACGAAATGTTAGAGAGTGCTCAATACCATACATAGATAGAGCAAAATACAAAGCATGAAGTATAGTTACCTTAAAGTCTTCGCTACCAGAGGTTTCACCCTAAACGGGATCATGAGGCGACGGAAAAATATCGCTTAGTGGGCTGCTTAAATGCGTTGGTTGGGGCGTGGGTGAGGGCGTCGAAACGTCCGGCGCATTCCTTTGGAGCGTGGGTGTGGGCGTCGAAACGTTGCGCGCATTCCTTTGATTGTTTAGGTTGTTGATCTGAAATCTGTTTTTGTGCCGACAGGTCGAAACTATTTCTGATCTTTTCGTTTAGTAAAAATTGTTTGTCTGCCTTCGTGATGAAACGTTTTTCGTCCAAACATAAATTGCATCTTTTTTATCCTCCCGTGTAAGAAATTGAGTGTTTTAGTATAGACCAGGTTATGTCGAAACTTTGTGGTTTTTTTATTTTAGATTCCAAATGTATTTCGAAAGTTCCGTCTCGTTTGAATACTTTTTATTCTGGAAAGATTTAGTATGGTTACGATATCGCTCTTTAAATGTACTTGCTGTCATGCCAATGTATTGCTTAGTGATGTTCGTGTTGCTTATGGAAATAGATGCCTTGTATACTATGTTTGTCATGCATTGCCCACGTAGGGGGCAATTGTCCTTAATCCTGCAATTGCAACTGCTTGTAACTATGCTTAGTGGCTTGCTTTTCCTGTTTGTGCGTGAATTATGTTTCGTGATAATAGACTTGACGTTGTTCATGCAACTATAGCGAATCTTGAGTGTGTTTCTGTTAAAAAGTTTGTGAAGCTTGTGTCCTGGTGGAAAGTGCTTGTCAATAAGGCTAAGAAAGTTGCGTCCTATGTTTGTTTTGACATTTTTGTTAAATGGAGGGTTAAACCAGATGATATTGCGGTGTCTATTTCTGCGTGTTTGCTGTGGTGCTTCTTGTGTGTAGTTTAGCTCATGGTTGAAATTGCTGCGCCTTAATGCATTTTGGTAAATTGGTGCGGTTTCATGGAATGTCCGCTCGTCAGACGAGAGGAGGGAAATGCGCTTGTTGATTGATGTAGGTAGCTGTCTTAAAATGCTTGGTGGGTGGTTTAATTGCTTGTTTATGTATAATTGATCGTCATTGGGCTTTCGAACAGGTTTGTATTTTCCATTGCTTAGGTCGAAAGTAACGTCTAAAAAGTTTACTGAAATTAAATTTGCTTCTGCCGTGATTTTTAAGCCAAACTGTTCGAAACTTTTGTGAAGATCTTTTCTTGTTTTGTCTGCCAATCGTGCGGTCTTATTTTTTAGTACTGCCAATCCGTCGTCTCTATATAGGCCAATATTTTGGTTGCCAAACTTTTTCCCTAGGTCGTTTAGAATGAAAAGGTATACTAGTTCGCATACTTGAGCGCCGTCATAGCTACCCATGGTAACATCAAATAAACTGTTGCTGTCTTTTTTTATTCACGGTTTTTCGTTGTTGAAAAGGAGCGATTTTCTAGCGTGTTTTATTATTGAAATGTCACTTTCGGTAATGATAGCCAAATTTCTGGCCCAAGATAATGCTTGGTCCAGAAGGTCTTCAGAAATTGAAGGTAAGAAATTAACAATGTCAAACGAAATGAAGGTATGTCTGCTTTTCTCTTCAATGTTGCCAATCCATTCGATTACTTCTTGTGTGTTTCTCCATTGATTTACGTTCAAAATGTTCCTTAACTTAGAGTTTATTTTATCAAGAATTACTTTGCTGAGCTTTCCGGACGCACTTTTAGCAGGATTAATTAACCGGCATGTTGGGTTGTTTTCGAAATTATCCTTATGGTCTTTGAGTGAAATAAATGTTTCCCGTTTTTTCATGTGTTCAGTGCGGTCGCCAATTCGCAAGTTTTCGAAATGTGTTTTAGTTCATTGTCTATCTGTTCTATGGTGTCCTCTGATCCATGTTTGTATGTTTTTGTTATATTGTCATGCAAAAGTTTGTTGTATGTGTCGAGCGAGGTTTCATAAATGTTTCTAGTTTTGTCGGCGAAAACAAAAATATTAGGTGACGAATTAATTTTCTTCAAATCGTTTGCCAAAGATTCCTGAAATGGATTGCTCGTATGCCGAAATTTGGTGTTTTCAATGAGTTTTATTAAGTCGTCTTCGAAAGGTTTAATAACCAAAACAGTGGGAGGTGTTTTGTTAGAAGGCAGTCCGAAATGGTTATTTTTTGACGGGTTTTTATCACCATTAAGAAAAAAGTGAGCTTTCCATCCCATACGTTTTATCACGCTTTCAACTTTTTCGATCAAATCTTTCAAATAAGCATCTTGTGGTGGTATTGGAATGTTTTTCAGTGAATGGTCAAACCGAGTTTGAGTGCACAACCAAGTTTACCGTTGCACAACCGGTATACGGTAGCAATTTCAACCATGAGCTAAACTAAAAACAAGAAGTACCACAGCAAACACGCAGAAATAGACACCGCAATATCATCTGGTTTAACCCTCCATTTAACAAAAATGTCAAAACAAAGATAGGACGCAACTTTCTTAGCCTTATTGACAAGCACTTTCCACCAGGACACAAGCTTCACAAACTTTTTAACAGAAACACAGTCAAGATTAACTATAGTTGCATGAACAACGTCAAGTCTATTATCACGAAACATAATTCACGCACAATCAGGAAAAGCTAGCCAATAAGCATAGTTACAAGCAGTTGTAATTGCAGGATTAAGGACAATTGCCCCCTACGTGGGCAATGCATGACAAACATAGTATACAAGGCATCTATTTCCATAAGCAACACGAACATCACTAAGCAATACATTGGCATGACAGCAAGTGCATTTAAAGAGCGATATCGTAACCATACTAAATCTTTCCAGAATAAAAAGTATTCAAACGAGACGGAACTTTCGAAATACATTTGGAATCTAAAAGAAAAAACCCAAAGTTTCGACATAACCTGGTCTATACTAAAACACTCAATTTCTTACACGGGAGGATAAAAAAGATGCAATTTATGTTTGGACGAAAAACTTTTCATCATGAAGGCAGACAAACAATTTTAACTAAACAAAAGATCAGAAATATTTTCGACCTGTCGGTACAAAAACAGATTTCGGATCAACAACCTAAACAATCAAAGGAATGCACGCAACGTTTCGACGCCCACACCCACGCTCCAAAGAAATGCGCCGGACGTTTCGACGCCCACACCCACGCCCCAACCAACGCATTTAAGCAGCCCACTAACCGATATTTTTCAGTCGCCTGATGATGCGTTTAGGGTGAAACCTCCGGTAGCGAAGACTTTAAGGTAACTATGCTTCATGCTTTGTATATATATATATATATATATATATATATATATATATATATATATATATATATATATATATATTTCAAAAACTCATTAATATTCATGAACCAACTTGTCCACTAATATGCACGTATTTGTTCATGTGCAAGTATTTTATACGTGATAAAACTGCTATGAATATTAACTAACGTGAAATTTTATATAAAAAATACTAATGAACGTGAAATTTTATATAAAATGTCATCCTAATTAGAAAATCTATTGTCGGCGTTAATGGAGCTATTCAAAACACTCGTAGTCGCGTTTTATCAGATCTAAAACACTCGCGCTACGCGCTCGTGTTTTAAATCTGATAAAACGCCCCTACTCGTGTATAAGCGTGGGGGGGGGTTGGGTTAGGAAAGTTTGCAAAAAATGTTTCTTTTGGTAGCATTTACGTTATTCTGTCAACGACGTCCTCTAAAGAAGATGTTGTTGTAAAACGTACAACTACTTTTCTACAACTTTTATCTACATCTGCGTCGTTACAACATCGCAACCTTTTGTAGTCGGCAAGCCCTGAACAGACCTAGAAGTTTTTGCTTCCGTTGAAGCGGTCTCCCGGAAAAGTTATAAAAGAAAGAAAACAAGTTTGCTTCAGAGAGGCGCCGGATTTCTTAATCTCTTACTTGGTCAAGTTTTACAGGAACTCGCAGAGCTTGTATTAAAAAAATCGTCTCACAGTAGCGTAATCATGTAAAGTCATAGACCGCACAGAAGAAATGTCTCAAGCTTATAAACGTTTGAGGAAATTACTGACATATTTTGACCAATCGATTAAACTAAAGCGTCTAAACAATTTGCTAAAAACTCATGGCACCTTAACATACATGGAGGTCTTTGGAACTATAGATAATACGAGTATAGTAGATTTTCAAGAATATTGTTTATAATTATCTTCTTATGTTGCCCAAATCTCTGATATACCGGAGTTAGATATTCTAGCTTGTAAAAGGCCTTGCGGCACTTAAAATTACAAGACGCCTGCTCAGACGTTCACTCGGGCTACTGATTTGTGCAACTTGGCGTAGCCTGTGCACATCTAGTAAACGTGCTGAACAGCGCGCGCAAAAGTGTTTGTTAAAAAGTTCAACATTTTCAGAAGCAGTCAATAAGCCATGTAGAACCGCACTGAAACTGTTCGACGTAATTGTCGATTATCGAGTATTAAAATTACGACTGCCAGCTGTACAGTACGCACTTTATCAAGACTAGCATATTAAATTCTTGACAAATCGAACAAAGTCTTCCACATATGGTCTTATATGAAGTACTTTGGTCTATAAAGTCGTTGCGAGGTAAACAAGCGAGCTAGTTTCCTTAAATGCAGCCAAATAATTAAACTTATCTTTATACTTTTAGTAGAAATAACCTAGAGTGTTAGATTCGGCCGATTCAAGCGATCGTTTTCATATAAAATGTTTTTAAATCTTTCAAACATAAAATATTTGCAATTGTTTTGAAACACAAACTTCCAATTCCAAATGTAATGCGACACACAAATGATATCAAGACGACTACACACGGAAAGAGTTAAACGTATTTTTGGCATTATGCGGTGCTTATTACTTGCGTTTTGTAGTTGTTAGACCAAGTAGCAAGCCGTTATATACTCGGTAAGCAATATGAATACGTTCTTTGATGTACTGTGGCAGTGTGGCTTACGTTTCTGATATTTCTAGTTTTCAAGTCAAGCTTCCTACAAACGTAGATATTAAACGTTGGGACACTTCAGATTTTTTCGTCTTCAACCCCTATCCCCTATTTAATGTTGAACAATATCCTGCGATTATCAACTAGAATAAAAAGAAAAATCAAAACACATATTAACAGACACTAGTGAACAACAGTGAATAGGGGGAGAGGGGGAAAATCCTTCAGTGTCACAATTACCTGGGATAGTAGGTACTGTGTTGACAACACAGCATTTGTAACTTATCTATTATGACTTCATCGACAAACCTTTGTGTTTCTCTCATTCTGGAAAATTTTTGCAATAGTTGTGACATTTGGAAGTCTTAGATACTTCGGTTTTCCGTTTCCATATGGTTCGTCATGCATCTTTTAAACGTAGGTGTACCGCGATTGACTGCCGTGTGCAGTAAAGTATTGGAAGCATATTTGCGATCAAGACAGGCGTCAGCAACTTTACTGATCAATTAATGATGTATTAACTTTTAAAATTTATCAATACCGTCGGAAAAGAACTCGAACCAACTCGATCAAAGGTGTCCGAAAGAAAGATCTGGAAAACAGGCCTCGTGGCTCTAAACCAACGCAGAGGCGATATGTATTATGAAGACCGCTGTAAGATACTGCAATGGCCAACTTTGTCAGTGCGACGAGATTACTTCACTCTCATTGAGTGTTATAAAATAGTATTTGGATTAAGTCATTTACGTTTTGAGGATTTCTTCGAGTTCACAAAACTATCCACCACACGATCAAACCATAAATATAAACTATACACTAAGCTTGCTAGAGTAAACTGTTACAAATTTTCATTTTTTGTTAGGGTTATACTTAAATGGAACAATTTACCATCGTCTGTTGTAGAGGCGGAAAGCTTCAACATTTTTAAAAGTAGGCTTAAATTTCATTTAGGCATCTAGATAATTTATTTATTTTTTCTCGATTTTTTGTTTCTATTCTATTTATCTTACTTATTTATTTAGGGAGATTTCTATAGGGCTAACCTCTTTACTTCCTGTCGTGATGTATTTTTGTATTTTTTCTTTTCTGCATCATGATTAAACAATGTTATGTTATGTTATGTTATGCTTCACAAAGCTTGATGGGAAGTATTGCGCAATTTTGCAATTTTTTTACACCCCCCCCCCCCCCCCCCCCCCCGCCCCATCCTAAAAAAACACACGAAGAAACAGTAGGGGATCGCTCAAATGCTTGCATTGCTAGCACGCAAAAAAAAAGATTCTGAAGATGTAACAGAGTAAAAACTCTATTACTCAACACGAATCAAAAAGCGTAATTTCTGTCACAGAAAATGAACCAGAAAGCGAGATATCTGAGGACGAAGACAATATTCATGTCGAACCAACGGATCAGATGGCTACATGGAATAATTCTCAGGACGTAGCTTGCCTCCATTATCTAAGCAGTTGCCCTAAATGTCCATGGAGAGACTTTGCGAATTACGTAAAACAAAATTTCATTTAGAACCACGACATGAAATAACCCTGAATGTGTAATTTCATGCCCGGTATTTGTATTACCGACGATGTAAACACATATTATCTTAGATAAATATTATTCAACATTATGTTTAATAATTACTAGCAGAATAATTAGAAGCTGTTAACAAGGGCCAAGCTAGCCCGACTAACAGGGCTGACTCGTGTCACGAAATTATTTTCTCGGGTCGAAAACAAATATTTAATTTAATGTTAAGACTCGTTAACGTTTACATCAAAAGTAAACCAATTGTTTTTTGTAAATTTAGTTTATGCAAGTTTCAAAACCACAGTACGATCCTAATCAATCGCGTGAACTCGGTTAACCTTGCTAGCCCGGCTTGTGTAAACAGCCCATTTTATGTCATCGCCACAATTAACCCCTAACGAAATTTTCTCTGTATTATCCCCCAAAAATAAAACAAATGTTTCATTGCACTCTTTATTGGTTTGGTGTTTTTAAAAGAAGCGTTTTATTTTGTTTTGATGATGAACGATGGGTCAACCATCTCCCAAAACTTTCCACTTCCAGTTTGGCGCAATAGTGGCACTCACTCTCTTCCTCAAATTGAATGTATATGTGTCTGAGTCATTTTCAGCGTCAACCCTGTCCCACATGCGGGATGTTAAAACCAGTAGGGGTGTTGTGGTCCAGGTCTGAGAGGTGTGACCTTTTTTCCGGAGGGTTGTGAATAGGCTTAGGGCTACCACGGGGTTGTGGTTAGGTTTCCGGTTTCCGGGAGGATGTGGTTTGGGGTTTGAGTGGGGGGGGGAGGGGGGGGGGAGTCAGGAATTAGTGATTTCTACACGTAGCCAGCCATGTCAAGGCACCGAATAAATGGACAGCCGAAACTTTTTAAGTTGACGGATGTAATTCTCATACTAGAAAGTAAGTCGTGCTCAAAACGCCCGCCCTTCTACGCTACTACTGACTCTTTATTAACTCGAACTTGGCGATAAAACTCGGCTACGATATTCTGGGGGTTATCTATTTGAATAGCTTTAGTGCCTGATAGTACACCGATAGGGAGTTTGTGAATAATATTTTTTTTCAAAAAGACAGCTCTACCGATATCGATCGTCAAGTTGACTCCACCAGATGTTGAAGTCAAAGAGGAACGAAGGACCTTCGTCTTCCCGACTTTGAGGACGCCAAGCTCTGTTTGCAAAAAAGCTTTTTCCGATTATAAATCCATCCATATCGATCACGGCAACTATATTATTCAGCGAAATCTTCCTAGTATTATTGTATTTCATATAGCACTATTTATGCATTGTATATATGTATGTATGTAAAACTTTAATTAGTGACGCTGCCCTCGTCAACGATTAGTTGATTTTCACGAAGGGCGTCAAACAATTATAACTATCACAAAAGAAATAAAGTAAAAAAGAAAGTATTTACAAGCAAATATATAAGTACAGGAGTTGGTTAATTAGTAGGCGTGACCCATGAATTACAACATATTACAGTGTAGGTGCCCGACACCATTTTGTTTCAATAAATTCTTAAAAGTGTAAATTGATTCCGCTAGTTTAGCATCAAACGGAAGACTATTCCAGAGTTTAGCCCACTATAGCTGAAACTTTTTTTAAGAAATTCTCTTCTCGGTTTTGGAGGGGCTAAATCAGTGAGACCATTTCTGAGGTCATAGTTAGTTTGCAAAGCATTTCTCATCATTAATGCTTCCTTCAAATTCGGTCCAGTATAATTATTCAAGACTCCATGCAACAATATTGATTTAGTTGTACATCGTCTTGTCTCTAAATTTTCCCAAACAAGAGATCGAAGAACATCAGCAGATCTGGTCTCATAGCTAGCACCAGCTATTATTCTCGCTGCCCGATTTTGAAATTTTGAAGTTTGTCTTTGAATTGTTGATTACAAACTCCCCATAAGGGAGAACAGTAATCGAAGTAAGGCTGTATCAGCGCGCGATAGATTGTTTGCAACGTGTTTGCGGGAACATAAGGCTTGATGCGTTTCATTGTTCCTATGCCGCCCCCAACTTTTTTACAAATCATTTCAATGTGTTCATTCCAGTTAAGATTTTCGTCAAGGACACAACGCCAAGACATTTGAAAGAGCGGACACGAGGAATCGGTTGATTATTTATGATGACAGGAAGATCACCAATCATTGTATTAAGGTTATACTTCGATCCTATGTACATTAGTTTTGTTTTAGTTGGATGGTGTTGCAATTTATTACTAACAAGCCATTCGCTGATTTTGTTCAATAATAATAATACATTTAATAATACCGGTAATACATTTATGTAAAGTAAGAGTAATAAAGGACCTAGGATTGATCCCTAGATTGATCCCGGAACACCACAAATAATCTTTTTTTATGCTGACTTTATGCCATTGACAATGCACACTTGTTCCCTATTAGTTAGGTAGGATTCAAACCAATCCAATTCAACGTTTGTTACTCCAAATTGTTCTTTCATCTTGTGCAGTAATATTTTATGATTAATTGAATCAAAAGCTTTGCGAATATTCAATTGCATTGTTATCACCAGGGTGAACTTGCAGATATTTTTGATGATATCTTTACTTTGGTAAATCGTAAAAACCAATATAGAACTCGTCTGGTCTATAAATTGTCATACTGCTTTCCAAAAATTTCAACAAATTATGGTAAATTTAGTATTATATTCCAATACCCCAAAATTTGAAAATGCTATATTAACGAGTCTATCACGACTCTAAAAACTACTCTTTTAAACGCTAACTCCAGGGCCACGTTGTCAATCTCTTTGAAAATACCTGGTAATTTACTGTATCACCTCATTTTGTCTCATGGCCTGTCAACCTCAAAAAGGGCCTTTATGAAATTGGGAGGGCGGGAAATGGCCCTGGCATCGATTGGCTGGTAACACCACCCGGAAATACTGGGTTTAATAATTAGAAAATTTTTTTAGTATAAAAAACCATTCTCAGTAATGGCAGTCCCTTGGGAGAAGATCATTGTAATGGCGGTCCCATTGTTCGCGTTGGAGGTCCGTTGAAGCTATTTGATAATAACTGGCACAAAACTATGCATAAATATGTTTCACGAGAAATATTTAAGAACAGCAATCAACCAATGAAAATACACTAACTATGCCCGGGCCTTATCCAGCCCTACCAATTTAAAAAGGCCCTGGGAACGAGGATGATGGCCTGTACTTTGTACTGTATTTGTTTCATGTTTTGGCTTCCCAAACGTTCAAATATTATGGCGTATAGTTTCATTGTAACCTGCCTGGGCTTGTCACTAATGATTATTACAGGTGACATATACGTCTCAATCAGTTTAATTCTAATAGTTTGTATAATATATACTGTATTACAATGTATAGCTAATGGTATGACGGCTATACGACTGTATTTTAAGCTTTGTTTTGACTTTACTCGCTTCACAAAGGCGTAGAAGCTATCAACAATGACAGATGACAGTATAGTCTTTTAAACAGAAAAACAACAAAAAACGTTTTTGATACGTTCGTTCACGAGTGTGTCCCAGCCTTCGCGCGGTCTGGACTTCAGTCTTCGCGCGGCCTAGGCTTCAGTCCTCGCGCGGCTAAAATAGAACTAAAATCAGTAAAATGTCAATAGTCAACACATTCAAAACGCCCCCACCCGTGGCGTGAACCCGGGGTAACGTCACTCTTCCTCATTGTGTGCTTCCAGTAAGGCCAACTTCCCAATCGGACGTGTGAAAGTCCCGGAGTTGCTCACGACTTCGGCAGATCGCAAAAGCCCATCCGCACTGGCTATTGGCGTCACAACTCGTCGAAGTCGCAACTAACCCCTCGGCGCGTTGTCGTCCACAATCAAAACGACATCTCCTCTGCGAAGATTGCGCTTTATCGTGCGCCACTTAATGCGTTCAATCAAGTGCAGGACGTACTCCTGCCCAAAGTGACACCAGAACTGCTACGCCACAAACTCGCACCTCCATGAAGAAAGTAGTTGGGAATGAGAGCACTGACATCGGTCGGCGAAGTACAATACTCCCACCATGCATGAGCGGACGGGAATTCAGAAGAGTATCGACTTTGGCGATTACGGTAAGAAACACTTCATCAACCGTAAGCACGTTCCCAAACATCACCTTCATTGCTCGCTTGGTTGACTTAATCAGAGAACACCAGGCTCAACCAAACCATGGCGCAGCAGATGGGTTAAAATTCCACTGGACTTCGCGTGCACTGAGCTCATAAACAATCCGATCTTGGTCAAGTTCAGCCAAAGCTTCGCGCAATTCACATTTGGCCCCCACAAAATTGGTACCATTGTCGCTCAGAAGACGGTCTAGATTTCCTCGGCGAGCTTGAAAACGTCTGAGTGCCACAATGAATGAATCAGCGTCCAAACTGTGGGCAACATCAAGATGTACTGCACGCATGTGCAGACATGTGAACAGACCTATGTATCACTTTTCTACTTTGTTGCGACCAACGCGGACTGAGAATGCCCCGGTATAATCCAATCTTCCATGCTTGAACGGCGTAATGATACTGTAATGTGAAGACACACGGCAGAGTAACCTATTATCTCACAGATACCACTAAGGCGTGCTGCTGGCAAGTCGCACATCTTCGGAGTCACCGGTTGAACACGACAACGTGACAGAGTGGGCATTTGATGGTGCAATGCTTTACCTCAGAACGACAATGTAAGATCCAGAACTTCTCTCTTATGTGATTGAAAACGCGCTAGACTCCGGCATGGATCATCTTACGATGACAGTCGATTACAATAAGACATATTCATAAGACGTGTTTGTGATCTAAGATGGATAATCGGGTGTTTGGCTTCCCACGGCACTTCGGCTTTCTCGATTCTTCCACCAACGCGCAGGACTTCGTCTATCAGTTGTGTGTCGAGACTAGCAGTGCGGCTGGTGCGTGGAACTGGACGTCCTTTGGACAACGATTTTACCTCGACTGGGAAACGATCCTGTTGCGCCCACTTCATCCAATACATCTCGGCTTCCTTCAATTCCTCAACGGCCAAAGCTCCTGACCTACGTTGCTCTTTGTTTCGTAGATTATGACGAAACCGTGGTATCCAGGCTGTGTAACACGAAGAAGTTTGTTCCGACTGGAGTAGGCAGCGGGATCTAGAAGCTCTCTCACTGACACCTGCGCTCTCAACACTTTCTTCTTCAAGTTAACTTCCGCTGTTGGAGCTGCAGACAAGGGTACATTGTCAACTGGCCATTCTAACATGTCGGACTTCAAGAACTCCGGCCCTTTGATCCACCACAATTTTGAGTGAAGATGGTTGGCTGCAGCCCCTTTGGTCGCGATGTCTGCTACATTCAACTTCGTCCGCACGTGATGCCATTGCACAGGATCACTCTCCGATATCACCTCGGCAACTCTGTTGGCGACAAACGGGCGGAAATTACGTGTCTCTCCATGGATCCACCAAAGCGCTGTTGTTGAAACTGACACGTACGTAACATTACGCATATTCAAATCTAGCTGCTCGCAGATAGTCTTCCACGGTGGTCGGTTGCTATGGATTTTGCTCCCACTCAGGTTGCGCCCACGTAACTAGTAGTTAGTTTCCTACGGTTCGATTCTGACGCGGCTCAAGCCACTCGATATGCAGCAGCCTATATTTTTGCTAATTATTGTCTAATCTTTCATGTTGTGGCAGATATAGACAAACATGAAACTCGTTTCGGCCATATAAATCTAAAAAACATAGTAACATTTACAGAAATTGAAAAATATGTGTCTTCATTGACATTGTTTATCGGTTGGTTTCCTTGTTTACACTAGCGCATGGTAGACCAAACATTACTTTCGATGGGTCACTGAGTAGGAGATTTGTCATAGAAATCGACAAAGAAGGGCCAGATTTTTACAATTTTCGCGGCTTTGGACCAAAATGACTGGTTAAACCTATACTACGTTGGAACTTCTCAAGGGAAATTTGAAGATTCATCTATTATTTATATACATGGATGGCCAGCGGTTCGGAACAAAGGTAAGAAAGTGCGCTGTAAATCGCAAACTAATTTGCATTTCAATGCTTTCATTGTTGCGCCATTTTGTTTGCTTCACCCCTGTGGTGCATTCAATTTCAGCTTGCCTACACTTTGTTCAAAAAGCAGAAAATGCAGCAAGAATAGATTCCATGATGGAAAATGTAATTCACAAAGGCAGGTTAACGTTTTTGGGAAAAAATCGCCAAGGACAGCTGTTAAAGGACATCCACCATGTCGATGAAAAGAAAGCCGATGTTCATGACGCTCAGCAAGAAATCTTGGCGAAACATCAAGAAATCGACACTCAGATTACCGTGGATGCGGAGAAAGTAGCAATTGCAAGTAAGTCTCATTTGTGATGCATACTAAATAACCAACTGAATTTGTCTATTTGGCCCTTGTCCCCCTTATTGATATTTGTGACTTTTTAATAGTGGCCCCGTAATAGTGTGATTTTTTAATGGTCAACATGGTGGATTTTTTTATAAATAAACACGTGGTATACTGTTAAAAATATATCTGTTTCTTTTCTTAACAGAATGTGAATTGAATACTTCAATTCATGAAAAAGAAGAAAAAGAAAAAGAATTGGTCAAGCAAGCAAGCAAAGAAGCTTAAAGAAGTTACCTTCCAATATGAGAAGCTAAAACCTCTTCTGGATCAGAAAGGGTATTCACGTACACAAAGAGAAAACACCAGTACTAGCCTTGAGACTATTACAAGCCGTACCTCAAGCATTTGCTACAGAAGATGACAGGAAACCAAGAATGTTCTGGAATACATCCATGGTGGAGAAGAAGGGTCTTTGCTTGGTGTTTGGGATTTCTTAGCAGCGAATGCCAAGAAAGAATTGATGGACAACCTATTTGACAAATATAGACAGGAAAATATTTGGAAGGTATTGTAACTGAAGCTATGAAAGGTTTAGCCAATCAGAAAATTCCATGACGCAAGCTGTTGCTTTCAAGTATGAAAATTTCTTGTCACACAGGAAATTTAACTTACTGCCCTCTGTTTTCGATGCCAATAATGAAGTATGCGTGCCTCGGAACATTAAGTGTTTGGGTCTAGACATGCAAGTCAAGATCCTAAATACTGGTTGTGTTAGTCAGATTCCTAATGTACCTGGTGTCACTAGGACGGTAGCAGGACTAGTGTTCATGATAATTGATCTGCATTTAAGGTTGCCACATCTCTGTCGGTGGCTGGTGTGGTTCAATGACAATATTAACCATTTTATTTTTCAGTTTTGGGATGGTGCTCCTGAAACTAGTCAGCTTACTATGTCTATAGGAAGTATGACATTCTGGAACTTAGGGGAAAGGGTTAGGAGTAGAGAGTTCCAGTGTATATGATTATATTCCAATAATAAATGATCTTATTTTATTTATGCGTATATATTATATGCCAACTTGGAATCAAACCAAAACCTACAATAATATAATTACATCAGAAACTTTGATAGTTATTATTATTAATAATATACATGAAAACATTTCTTAATTCTGATTGGCTGAGAGCAGTGCAGTTTTGAGGAAATACAGTGCAGAAAAACAGAAATACAGTTCAAATTTTATATTATTTTAAATTTGCACAAAAATCATTTTTGACTAGAAAAAAAGCTCTTCCTGTTAAATTTTTTCATGTATGTTATTTGCACTCTTCATGTTAAAGTTTTTCATGTATATTGTTAATAAGTAATGGCATGATTTCTTGTGCAATTTGAAAAAAACACGCACTCGTGAGTTTTTCAAAGACCTCAAATAGCACTCGTCCTTCAGACTCGTGCAATTTTGATAGTCTTTGAAAAACTCACTTGTGCATGTTTTTCCAAATTGCACTCGAAACCATGCTATTACCTATACAAATCATTATCTTATACACATAATTATTATACATATACATGTGTATACACTATCTTAAAAACTAAAAAGAAGTTTACATTTTTGTTAATAATTCATACTTTGTTCTACAATAATACTGTTACTTAAGTGAATTTGAATGCCTGTATGAAAATGATACTGTAATACAATGATTGAACATAATTTGTCCTAACATAGCAAGTGTTCTTTGCTAGCAGTTTTTGGAAAACAATTTATATAGTAGAACAAATGTGGGTGAGTCTAACTTTCATAACCCTTTATAGCCCAGGGGCCGATTGTTCAAAAGGCGATTAGCTTAACAAAAGTTTTTTCCCTAGGAAATTTGAGTTAAAGTTGTCAAACAGAAAACAACAAAGAAAAGAGTCAATTAAATTGTAATCCTGTATTAGTGGTAATCGCCTTTTGAACAACTTGGACCAGGAGGCCCCCCATTGTCAAGTAAAATTGTCTGGCATTAGCCAGAGTTGAAATACCAGAAGACATGCTTGGGCTAACAATAGATAAATCCTCCAGCTTGTATGCCAGGTATTAGATGGATCCTATTCGTAAGTGCCCACTAATTTAATATTATTTTATCTATGGCTATGAAGGCTATGCCAGCCATTTGTGAATATCATTTATTTTCTATTTTCATTAAAATATGGGCAGAAATTTTGCTGAAAGATACTTTGAAATCTTTCAGGAATTGTGTTTGACTTATTTAACCCTTACATCCCCAAACGGGCCAAGTATTTTCCCTCGGTTGGGTAAAATTATCTGGGGTTAGCCTGAATAGGTTAAATTGAGATATGATTAACATAACTCATAATGCTGCTGCAGTACCTGCTGAAATTAAATTAGCTGGATGCATATTTAAATGATTTGAGATATCAAAGCAACTTGTGGAATAAAACTTGAGCGCATTACAATGAAAAAGAAACATGCTGTTGCACATTTAGGATTACTTGGTAATTCAATCTCAGGATATAAAAAGGGGTGTTTACACGAGGGCTCAATTTGAACTGAATCTCTAGTCAGGCATATATATGATAAATAAACAATCTACATGCAAATCCTGCACCTGATGCACACTCAGTTCAACTTTAACTTGGGCTGCCCTCATGTAAACATCCCCTTAAAGCAATAAGTGCAGTTTTATTAGTTTAGTTATAATTATTATATTATCAGTGCAATATGTGCACTGATTATATAATATAACATGACTAAGGGTCTGTTAACTTCTGTAGCTTGGTTTATAAGAGCCTGAAGAAGCAAATCCAATGAAAAATCTTCTTTGTCATACCTCTGCACATAAAATGTAGGGGTGAGCTTCTGTTGTTTCATGTTGTACTCGAACAGCAATGGAGTCGACTTACCAACAACGACAGTTTCTCTTACGGAATACTTCAGTACATTCCTTCCATTTTACTTGACCTTATCAAAGTGCCTTTTCTTCAAAAGTTCGTCCCAAAAAACCTCACCGGGGAGAACACTTTCGAAGCATTTTCGAGCGATTCTATTGCGACAGACATGTTGGCTTTGTCGCTAACAGCAATATTGAAAACATGGCGCAATATACCGTACGGCAAGAACAATCTGATTGGCGGCATCAGACCAGTATTTCTGGAACTCCCGAGTTTTGAAAATATGCTTTTACCTATTTCCTGGAGGTAGCTATCTATCAGGGGTCCAGTAAGCTCAAACTTGTTTGAGGCTCTTCTAATATTGGATCGAGAATTCGAGATGCCGCATCCCGTAGTTTGGCTTACTTTTGCGCTTCCAAACTGCATTCAACCAAAGTCTCTCCACACTGAACTTCATCTCTACCGATGCTTTATTCGAAAAACGTTCGGGTCTATCCGTATCATCCGCAGATGAGCTCAGTTTGATATTAGCTAGTCGAGGCAAAATATCACTAGCTTCCGCCATCTTGACTGTTTATATACCTCAAGGAGAGAACCGCTTCCTAGGTGTGAGCCCGCGCTTCCGGGAGCAAAACGCATAGCAACCGACAACCGTGTTCGCGAGGCGTACGGCGAATTGACAACCCATTAATTCTCCTCGCGGAATCGATATGGTCTTCAAAGTCATGAGACGAGTCTTCGCCATAAGCAAATGACACAATGTCTCTCCGTCAGTCGACGTAGCGCGCATGTAAGCGGCGACTGCGCATGCGTCTTTGGAGGCATCACAGAAAATGACGAGCTCCTTTGTCCACGTTATCGAGGGCAGACTGTAGATGTATCGCGGAACTGCGAAGATTTTTTAGATAGCTTTTTTCTCTTCCCACTCTGTCCATTCAGCTGCAAGGTCGGCTGGCAAAGGTGTATCCCATTCTAGGCCTCGGTACCACGTGCGTTGCAGCATGATCTTTGCTCGCACAGTGAACAGCTCGACCATTGAAGTGGGACGTTCCGGGCGTTGTGCTGGTGGACGGTCAATATAAGTAAATGCAAATCCAAGAGTGTCTGATTGCGCATCCCTTCTGACACCAAGAGCTCGTCCAGACGGCAATACCACAGAAAAAAGGACTGAGCAAAAGGGCCACTCAGGTCGGAAGCTTTGACGTTTTTGTCCCCGCGCTGGTTACTGAAAACCACCTCCAGAAAATCTCGCAGCCAGTAAACCTCAACCAAGTCAACAAGGATTGCAATGGCCAAATTAGGGAATTGTTTTAGCAAACTGTCAGTTGATGAATTAGCAATAAACAAGTATGATTTAATTTGTTGGTTTTTTTTGTACAAGCCACCAGCCCTGGAGACTCTTAAAATTAAACCTGACTTTTTACAGGAAAAACAGAATTTCTCTGAATGACTTTGCTTGGTCATAATAATATGCAAAATTCAAAGTTAGTGCAAACTTGCTGTTGCACTAGTGCAGTTCAACCTCGAATGATAAACTTTTTTCTGCAATCACAAACTGGCAATCCCAAATATTTATTTTCATATAGCAAAAAATATTAAAATAATTTACACTGTAGCGAAAATCAAAGTACAGTATCAAAGAAATTCGGACTGGTCCTCATTGATCTTTCTGCCGCCTACGACTCCGTGTGGCACAGGGGCCTGTACCTGAAGCTCCTCCGCATCATACCGGACATCAAACTCGTCAACTTCACGATGACAATGATTCAGGATTGGTACTTCTATGTCGAGACTTCGAACAGGGAACGCAGCAGAAAAAGGAAACTCAGAAACGGCCTTCCTCAGGGAGCTGTGCTCGCGCCCACTCTCTTTAACATATATACAGCGGACATCCTTCATCGTGGACAACAGCGTGCTCGGCTCCTCGGGGAAATCGTTCACCACTATCGAGAGTACCCTCGATTCCGACCACCAGATCGTGAGCCAGTATTTCCATCGCTGCACCTGAAACTCAATGAATTGAAGACTGTCTGCTCCGTGTTCCATCTAGCTAACAGACTGACCAGGTACGAACTCTCGATCACGCACAACGGAAGGAAGCTCGAGTTCGACCCCAAGCCCGTGTATCTCGGAGTCACGCTCGACCGGAGCCTCACCTTCAGAGCTCACCTGGAGAAAGTCGCGGAGAAGACCAGCAAGCGCGTTAATCTGATCAGGAAGCTGAACGGCACCTACTGGGGCGCCGATTTCACGACCCTACGGACCTCAGTACTGGCCCTGCTATATTCGACGGCAGAATATGCCGCTCCCGTATGGGCCCACAGTCGTCACACGAATACTGGTGGATGTCATAATTAACGATTCTCTACGCCTCATTTCGGGAGCATTGGCACCCACCCCGACGCACATGTTACCGATAATGGCAGGTATCCCCCCATCCTCGATCCGACGGGAGCATCTGGTAGTGAAACTCGCCAAAAAAATCCAACCAAGGAGGCTCCTTAGTACCCACTGCGTCCGACGACGCGCCTCCGCAACGAATCTGCCGCCCACACTTCTCCCTCCTCGCTAAAGAAATTCACTCCCGCTCCCCCTGTCGACATCGTGGGTAGAGCAGAGGTGGAAGTAAGCCTGGCAAGGTGTCGACACCTTCCTGCACAACTTCATTACCGAACAAACTTGCGAGCCGCCTGGATGCCATCTGCCGCGCAAAGCCTGGGTCAGGCTGAATCGCCTCCGTACTGAATGGGGGAACACACTCTCCTTCGTTCACAAGATTCGAGCTGTGGAGTCCGACTCCTGTACTTGCGGCTCGCCCCAGAGGGTGGATCGCCTGATCTCCGCCTGCCCAATCTACAAGTCGCCTCGTGGCCGAGACGGCCTGGCTGAGCTCGACGAACAGACCATAGAGCGGCTGTTATTAACGGATATTCCTGTGTGACCAGCTGGTTTTGTTCAAACGAACGACGACGAAGTTCAAGAAAATCAAGGATCTGACATGATATGAATATAAACAAGTTCAAGAAGAAGTACTGTATGTACGATTCAACTGTAATAAAAAATAAAACAAACATAAAAATCACAGCCACGCTTCTCAATATAAACATATTAAAGTTTTCATTGCAGAACTATATAACTTTAGTTTTGAAAAGCGGGTTGTCTTTTAATACGGAATACCGGTCAGCAAATTTCAGTGTCCAATTCCCCCAAATTCACGTAACAGAATTGCTTCGTTGTTCAGAGCTACTTGTCCAAATCAACAAATAACAACAACAACAACAACAACAACAACAACAACAACAACAACAACAACAACAACAACAACAACAACAACAACAACAACAAAAACAACAACAAAAACAACAACAACAACAACAACAACAACAACAACAACAACAACAACAACAACAACAACAACAACAACAACAACAACAACAACAACAACAACAAAAACAACAACAATAACAACAACAACAACAACAACAACAACAACAACAACAACGACAACAAAATGTGTGATCTCATCTTTGTACTCAATGTTTTCAAAGAGTTTCTACTCTTTTTCTAGCCATAAAGGCAAGTTGAAAGTCGACAAGGATGCTTTAGTGGCTCAATGCTGTGGCGGTTTTAATTACGTAAATTTTCACTTTCATATGTTTTTCATACCTTCTAAACAGCAAAAATATTTTTACTTACCTTCTCTGAGTCATTACTGGTTGTAGCGTTAAGATCGAGCGACTAGTTCGTGAGGTATAGCGATTTTAGTGAAGCAATTCCGCATTTCGCCATTAGCTCAGTTCTTTATTCTGTGGCAATACTCCCAGCTCAAGGTTTCCATTCGGAATAGCTCGTTCAGCTTTCGGTATTTTCGATAACACTTCGGGTGATGAGGAAAGCCACTTGCGCATTGGAAAACCTGCTTTGGCCATAAGTTCTGTAACATCTTTACGTAAAGTCACCGCTTCCGGTGCACTTGCACAGGAAGTGTAAAGGTCGTCCACGAAAATATCACGTTTTACTACTGCAACTTCTTCTGGCCACTGCTCCTTGTTGTTTTCCGTCGTAAGTATAACGGCAAAATTTGCTTCACACGGTGATGACTTGTCTCCCAAGACCAAACAGTTCATCTCGTACACATCTGGCAGTCCCGTCGGGTCCGTAACACGCCATAAATACCGGTGATACCTACTGCTGTCTTCCGGGCTCAAACGAACGAGATAGAACATGTCAGAAACGTCACACACGAGGGCAACGGGTCTCTCGTAGTTGTTTGTCTGTCTCGTAGTTGTTTGGTAATAGTCTGTCAGCTTTCCACAGAAGCCCAAGTTCGTAACCTGATTCTACCGTCTGACTCAGTACATCGCCCGCTCTCTGTTCGCAGTGCACTGTAAAAACTGACTGGTCAAAACGACCAAAAAAAAAAGGTCATCTGGATGCATCTGAGAGGACCAGTTAAAAAAGGTCATTTTAACCAAAAGCGTTTTGGTTAAAATAACCCATTTGTTAATGGTTAAAATAACCAAATGGTATTGGTCAAAGTGACCATAAATATTGGTTGTTTTAACCAATAAAATTTGGTCAAGTGGATGCATCTGAGAGGACCAGTTAAAAAAGGTCATTTTAACCAAAACCTTTTGGTTAAAATAACCCATTTGTTAATGGTTAAAATAACCAAATTGTATTGGTCAAAGTGGCCATAAGTATATGTAGTTTTAACCAATAAAATTTGGTTGCCGCTGAGACAACCAATAAAAATGGCTTAAATATCTATTTTAAAAGACGTTTGACTGTATACATCCTACATATCATAAAATGTTTATAAATTTTCAATAATATGTTAACACCCATTTGGTAGAGTACAAAGTAACTTAAGTTCAATGTTCAAGAAACAGGAATAACAATCTACAAACTTATACAATACAATTTTCAACGCCCACCGGCGCAGGACAAATTCAATAGTTACAAAATATTCAAGGAATATTAAAGTTCAATGTTCAAGAAACAGGAATAACAACTACAAATTTATACAATATAACTGTCAACACACATCGGCAGGATAAGTTCAACAATTTAAAAATGTTCAAACAACAATTGGAATGCCCAGTTGGGCCCTTTGCATATTCTGCATTGAACACATAATGTGCTGCAAGTAAACAAATCACAGCATTTAAAATACTTGACGTTTTGCACTTCATAATCACCATTCCTTCAGCAACAAGTGTCAATGAATCCAGTTGTTCCAGCGAGCCAGTTGACAGACGTTTGGGCGAGAAACACTCTTTCACTATCTTTGCTATTTCTGTTGCTGCATCATGCTATTAATTGACAGAAATAATAATAATCAATAACAATGGCATTTAGAAAACATTCATTGAGTGATCAGAAGCAAGAACTCCCAACTACGGAACTAACTGCATGACAATTTTGCCATTTGTAATATAGAAGTGATTTGTTTACAATATCCAACTGCCTTGGCAAACAAAGGATCAGTCGTTCAACGAATCGGAACTCGCTATCCAGGGGGGATAACTCACTATCAGCTCTATAGTTTTAATGGATAATTATCCATATCCACACAGGATTTTATAAGTTCTCCATGCTTTGAACAAATGGGGGCAAAAATTGGATTGTATTTCCACCTGTTTAGGTGGGCCTGTAACTAGAGGGCTCATAACTGGGATTCTTTGGTATACGTACAATTCTTACAGGGTGGAAATGCCAAACAATACTTACAGCAACAATTTCCCAAAACAGTTCTCCAGTTTTGTGCTGTTTGGTTGTTCTGTCCCCAAGTGCATGTGTAAGGGCAGCCATTATGCACCGGTTTTCCATTTCTGAAATTATTAAAGTCAATGAAACCTTAGTATCTGAAGTGGAAACTACATAGTTCTTTTGATTCAAATTAAACTATATTATATATATATATATATATATATATATATATATAATTTGTTGATTTAACCATATATAAAATACTAGAGGGGGCATCCTATCTTAGTTTCAGTCAACGGCGGGTAACCAATTGAACGCCACCATCTTGGATTTTTTGGAGGCAAAAATTAGGTGCGTTGGTTGGCAAAGGACTGGGTCTAGTACATTTGCCAACCAATTGACTGAAATATCATAGGTAATGGTGGCTGCCATGTCGTTACAAAATTTTCCCACCAATGACCCCTCTAGTATTTATATGATCTCTATGGATTTAACTGAATTTTATTATACTAACCTTTCTCATCTACAGCTGCACACTCTTCAATAGTGCTCAAAATGTTGTGCACTTCACCAGATTTGGATTTTCTTAATCCATTCAACAGCTTTTCTTTCTTCAACTGCCAATTTTCTCTTATTTCTTTTGCCACATTCTCCTTTTCCAAAATTCTTCCCAATTCTGCTTTCATCTAAAAAAAAAACAAAAATAGAAATTGTAACTAATTTACATGTTCTCACCAACAATATTTCTCAACCTAATACGGGCCATTTCAAACATTAAGCATACCATGAACACGAATACATGATATTATTATTGTGCAATGCGCTGAACCTGATTCAAGGTGTTAACTATCAAGATCATACTATACGTTGAAACCAATAACAATGAGACATAATGAATTACTACTACCAGTGATTGAAAAGCCTTGTGTTCAACAATGTAATAATTTAAAATCTTAGACAGTATGCTATATGCTAAAGTTAAAAATCATTGTAAAAGGAAGCTTAAAATTACTTGAAAATCTGAGCTTGAAAGTTTAAATACTTGGGTGCCAAATTTAAAAAAATTATTATATGACTGGCAATATAATGTCTTAATTTTAGGCTTAGCATTTATTTATCTAAATTCATTATTTAGAAATGTATTTATATGAACTAAACAATCTATGGATTATTTAACAAAGAATTAAATAATCCATACATTATTTGTTTCAAGGGATTGTTTGTAAATAATTTCCAAGTTTGAAAATAACCATTAATTATTTAGGAAATAACCCAAGAATTGTTTGTAAATAATATGATTAAATCAGGATAATTTGATTACTTAATAAATAATCCATGGATTGTTTGAATAAACCATAGATTATATAGTAATTAATCTACTCTACCCACTAGCCCATCTCGTGCAGCTGGGATTCAACCTGCAATGTTTGGTTTACTAGTAATTTACTCTACTGACTGAGCTGTATAGACAGGTTGGGAGCAGGTCATGCAATGATGGTAGTCATATTTGATATTCTTAAACTGAGGTCTACAATACTTTCTTAGTTTCTAGCTCATTCGGTGTGACGTTCAGTTTACTAGTCTGACACTCTAGCTTCAAATCCCAGCCACAGTTGAGTAGAGTTTTTCTCTTTACCCAGTAATTGTTTGTCATTCGGAGTACCTACTGTAATATTATTATTTGCCACCTGAGTTTGCTGTCCCACAATACAGCTATTTATTCCAACAACATAACTAGATGAAGAGTTAAGTCTCTCAATATGGAAGAAACCAGATTTCAATTTTAAAATATCAAATATAAGTGCCATCATTCCACAACCTGCTCCCAACTTGACCAAGTACAGTAAGCTCAGTTGGTGGAGTGTTGTCGGACTAGTAAATTAAAGGTTGCCCGTTTGAATCCGAAAGCCTCGGTTGAATAGAGTTTTCCTCTACTCACTAAGTATGGTTCATCACTCAGAGTAGCACATACCATTAGTCTAATTCATCTAAGTTTACTGTTCCACATTAATTATTCCAGTCCATAGACTGTTTGGCTCAACTAAATAATCATTATTGGTTAAATTAACACATACTGGCCATAAATCATTGGGTTTTTTTTAATTTTTACATTTGGACCCCAACCCAGGTTGAAATGACAAAGGTGCCCAAGTATGGGATAGTAATTTATATTTTAAAAGTAAAATTTTCAGGCTGAATATTCCATTCACTGTAACTTTATCTTCGTGTTAACAACATATTTTGTTCTAAATGAGGGTGACTACTGACTAGGTCATTAGGTAATAATAAAGTAAGATTTAATACCTCCCAATATCGGACAGTTTAGCCAGCCGGTCGCCAGGTCCATGTCGGTGAAAACCAGTTGCTGTTGAACAGACTTTCATCTTCACCAAACAGTATATATATCACTATGGGTATATCCATCATCCATGTTGATTGTTGTCTGTTGACTTCGCATCAGTGACAAGTCTTCGAATCCAAACACGGCCCACTTCGCTTTTGGGTGAAAATAACTGATTATTAACTTATCCAGCTAACTTGCAAACAATTTAAAATACCGGTGAATACTTTAAAATAGTTAATTTGACTCTCACTCAGAATTTACACAAACCATCACGACCACGAACCACGCTATCCAAACGACGCTATCCCGCAATGCAATGCAACGCTGGCGCTAGCTTCCAAATGTGTCGTGCATGGCATCATGGGTATGTTTGAAAAAATATATATACTGCGAACAAAATCTATTTCTAAAAGCCTAAAACGATGAAGTAAAGGAGTTTCAAACAACTTGTGGGCATTTAGAACTCTCTCACATTTGTACTAGAATCAGACAACTCGGCCTGGTTTTCTATATAGTCTACTTAATTGCTCGGCGCGACCGGCTTTTAGGCACGCTTTCGTGACGATGATATTTCTTTATAAAAAATTTTACTTACTATAACCTCTGCAGATGTTCCAGGAATTAGTATAATTGAATGCTTTCAATAAAATATTTAACATATGTAGATATTAGGTAACCGATGGCTAATCTGTTAACATATATTATATATGAAGAAATTCAAAATCGATATAACCAATTACTCATTGGTTAAATTAACCATTTCATAATGGTTAGGGTAAATATAACCAAAAAATATTTGGTTAAAAAACAACCAATTTACAATGGTTAAATTGATAAACTTTCTGATTTGTTGAAATAACCAATTTTCTATAGTTATAGTAAATATAACCAATTGGCCATTGGTTAAAATAACCAATGTTTTATGGTTACGGAAATTGTAACCATCATCATTTTGGTTAAAATAACCAATTTTTTATGGTTACAAAACTTATAACCATTATCATGTTGGTTGAAATAACCAATTTACAATGGTTACAACAAACGTGACCAATATTAAATTGGTTAAAATAACCAATAATAATGGTTGGAATTGGTTTAACCAATAGCAAATTAGTTAAAATAACCATTCGAAATTGGTTATAACCAATAAAAATGGTTATTTTAACCAGTCTGTTTTTACAGTGTGTGTATACGATGGAGCTGTCTCGCCACGAACTCCGAATATGACTATTTCCCTTTAGTTGCGTAGCGGGTGAATGGCACCCTCGTCAGCTTCTGACACGTGCACGAGTAGCATTCGCTCACTTGGACCACTGACAGTTGGTATTGGATCGGCGACCACCCAACCCAAAGGCGTCAACTCTCTTCCAACGGTGCCATCAAGGCTCCGGCATCTAATCCAAGAAACACATCCACCATCATCTCACCAACTGACTGGACTGAAACGTCACGCAGGTATTCATACCGTTTCTTAATCTCCGACCACCAGTTAATAGCCTGCATAGGAGCGCAAATTTTTCCATGCGCGTACATTCCCTTTCGTTACTGATGGCGCAAAAGGCAGGCGCACGCGCTGTGACTTAACGGTTGTACGAATCCCCCCAACGGCCTCAACAGCGAGATTTTGTTTTGGACCTTGAATACCTAGTTGATTTGCGAACCCGGTTCGGTTCAACGTCTTTTCGCTCCCGGAGTCTAAGAGTACGGCCCCCATAACCACTTGCCCAGAGTCACTAACAAACGGGAGAACGACGGTTTTTAGTGCAACTTCGCTAGCGCTCGCCACGTTTGCTTGCGCTTTGCCGCTGCAGACCTTTTTTCGATCGATACCTCGTCAACAAGAGGAACCTTAGGCGCGACGTGAAGCAGCTGATGATGACCTTTCTCACAGGAATCGACTTCTCACATAGAAGACTTAGTACATTGGCGTCGCTGATGACCACGCCTTAAGCAGCCAAAGCAGACCCTTTTAGACTTAACTATGTCCCAGCGTTTATTGACACATCCACGTCTAAAAATGTCGGACATTCTGCCTCTGCATGCTTGCCATCGCTATCGCATAAAGCACATTTTTTTGGCGGCTGTTCATTATAGCGCTCGCGCTTACGCAATATTTTTGCTCGTGCCTGGGTCCATTCAGCTAAACCCTTTACATCTTCAGACACTTGTTCGAGCTCTATTTGCAGCCCCCATTCGTCTTTCTCGCTGGTGGGTAGCTTGCGAACTAATTGCGTGCAAATAGGAATGCTGCGTAGCTCATGAATGTAATATGGGCGGCCTGCAGCCTGTAGCGCGTCGGCAAACCGTTCAAATCCTCCACGGTCTTTTTCATTAATATTTGGCTAATTGGTTATGCGGCGCAAATGAGCATCTACAACTTCACGAGGGTTCCCATACCTATCAGTTAGCAATTTAACTGTGTCGCGTTCCCCAATATCACGAACACGGGGTGCTGAGTACTGGAGTTCGCCAGGTTAACCAAAGTGAAGTACACAACGGACAGCAAGATTTTATACGTTTATTAAAACCAAGTTAAGCCGACTATGTACAATACTTGCGGTAAAAACTAAAATTGTAAAAAGGGGAAAAGATTTCTAAGCTTAAAATAGCGAAAACTGCGAACTCCTCGACATAAAACGGAAAGACAGTGTATATGATTCACAAGCGTGACTTACGTCTATTCTTGACTCCGGGACTAAATTATCTCCAAATCTCCGATAAAGGTCTGTAACAACTCCTTGTACTCTGTCCGGTTAGAACAACTCCTTACAACTCCTTAAATGGATTGCGTGCTTAGACTTAAATGAACTTACTTTGAACGTATTACGTAGAGGAAATAGTGTGGACAACGATTTACAAATAGCCAAAAAGGAAACAGATATTTGGTAATCTACGATTAAAGCAAAAAAAGATTATGACATAAAAGATAACAAATAAATCTCTTTAGCGTTCTTGTTACAATAGCGCGACAAACTGCCTTCGCATAGTCCCCAGACTCCCCGGTCAAACAATAAATCACTGCCCTAACTTTGTCATTAACAGAATTATTTAGATGAGCCAACTTAATTGAACTTGATAGAGTCTTATTCTGATCAACAAGTGAGCTAAATATACCCCAGAAATATGGCCACTTATCAGGATTTCCATCAAAGGTCGGGACTTTTACACCTTTGAGACCACTCGCCTTGCCGTACTGCGACTCTCTCGACTGGACTGGAAGACTTTGCACACTGACCAGAAATCGAGGACGGCCAGCGGCAGTGGCCTGTGGTCTCAGATTTCGATGGAAATATTAATTTGAAGATTCTGATGGCTAAATATCGTTCATTTCGGCTATAAACAGAAGTCTATAACAGTAAATTAAAGTAGAGTTATTCGCTAAAATGTCTTATTGACCCACTTCTTACCCAAATATCAAATTACAAAAGGTTTAATCGTCTAGCCAGGCCTGTACATTCATACTCACAATAATTGCCGGATAATTTTCGGTTATTATTTCCGAATTCACCGTCACATTTAATAATAGTAACAGCGGTTAAGACCCTGGCAACTTAGCAAGAGCTCCATAAGAAATGGCGGACAAGAACCCAAAGTTATGAAGAAAAATTTGGATTGTTTACGCTAACTTTGGTAATCATCTTGGTGTTTGATGGATTAAATTGCAGCTCTAAAACTGTATATTTCAAGCCATTTGGGAACCTGTTCTTAGATGTAGAAATGTCTTTAAAAGTTTGGCAAAACAAAGTATCGTGCTCGATCAATGTATTCAGACGTGCACATGGGAGAGAAACCTACCATACCTAGGGAATACCGTCGCTGAGAAAAGCGTACTTCAGTAAATCGTAGGGATTTAACAGACGCCAATACACAGAGGTAAGAGATAAATATAAGCGTCTAGGGAACACATTTAGGCTAGACGAGTTGTTACGAAATTTGCTGTGGTTAATACTTGCATAATTTTCCGATGTCTTAGACGTACACATGTTGGAATTTTCAATCGCACGTACTTGAAATTGCATATTGTCAATTTTTCCCTATCAAATCTATTACAATCCGCCATCTTGAATTTA
Source organism: Paragorgia papillata (assembly GCA_035771165.1). Taxonomy (NCBI): domain Eukaryota; kingdom Metazoa; phylum Cnidaria; class Anthozoa; order Scleralcyonacea; family Coralliidae; genus Paragorgia; species Paragorgia papillata. Next base: position 1,206,452 of record JAWNZC010000082.1, on the reverse strand, counting down.
GTTTTTGTGAAACTTACGCTATGCTTGTCCGTCTGATTCCGCCATAGTTTCCGCGATATCTCGCCATCGGCAACTTTACTTGCCTCAAGCAGATAGTCAAACACGTCACCTAGGCATTCGGTCACATCGAACTCTACCTCCTCAAGCCAATTACCGTCGACTTCAATAGATTTAGGATCGAGCTCTTCTTAGCATACTGACGTACCTTGGAAGTGCCGCCCTTGTCAGCGATTAACTCTTTAATGCGGTTTGCATTTCTTGTCACGCTTGATTTTGCAACCTTTCTCTTTGCTCGTCATTTATCCATGTTGCTCACGTCAGGCATCTTTCAAACTCGTTAATCTTTTCCCTTTAGTTCTCTTATTCGGCTCCGAAGGACCAACTAATGGTATGATGGCTAGACGACTGTATTTTAAGCTTTATTTTGACTTTACTCGCAACACAAAGGCGTACAAGCTATCAACGTACAATGACAGATGACAGTATAGTCTTTTCAACAGAAAAACAACAAAAAGCGTTTTTGATACGTTCGTTCACGAGTGAGTCCCAGTCTTCGCGCGGCCCAGACTTCAGTTCTCGCGCGTCCTAGGCCTCAGTCCTCGCGCGGATAAAATAAAACTAAACTCAGTAAAATGTCAACTGTCAACACATTCAAAACAGTTAAAATAGAGTAAAGCTGTTTTGCCCTGTGTTCTCTCCCCGGATGGTTGCTCTCCTACTTACACAGCAAGTGCATTGGATATGAGGACTAGGTACAGTGTACTATGTTACTGCTGGTTTATTTTCCGAACAATACGACCTCTTATTGTGTTTTCAAACAACTATATTGGTACCTAAGATATAAACGTAACAGCGGCTAGCGTTGTTGTTTTGAAAAGAAAGTGTTTCAAAGCAGACAAAGTGATTCGCAAAAATGACTTACCATGACCTACATCTACCTCAGCCTGCCACCAAATGCGGAAAGCAAAAATTTAAATTCCATGCTCTCACTGACTGGAACAATCTGGATTTTGTGATAAGATAAACTCTCTCTCTACCACATTTTAAGGCTAATTGTGATAAAAGTATGAAAATTTCAGGAAAGATATCTCTAGGTAGGCCTATGTGGATTAATATAACATCAGGACACCACCAAGATCTTGACCCAAAACCCATATTTTAAACATGAAATTACCAGGTCAGCGGTTTGTCACTGCAAGCCCACATGTTAGTACAAATTTACTTTAATTGTTATAAATCACTAAATTTGTTACACAAAATAATTTTAAAGTGAGTTTTTATAGTTTTCGTACATTTTGACGCTTGTGAATTTATACAACCTTGAATTACAGTAATATGTTTTTAGTTTATATTTTTTTATTTTTCAGGACCCTACTGAAAATCGCTTGGCACGAGTAGGCTTCCTGGGGAAATACTATTAAAAACATAATAAAATAAAAAAGAATCATCACAGTTACAACATTATTTACAAATTATATAATTTGACAACAAAATATTCCCAATATATTGAGTTCTTTATATAATCATTAAGCAACAATTTATTTTTTTTGATCAGTAAGGGAAACAAAGATTATTTATTGTCTCAAATGTTTGAGCTATTTCCGAAAATAAAATTGGCAAGCTGAAGTAAGATGCGGCGCATTTTCTACGGCATTAGAAATTCTGTTTTTCAATAGTTTTTAAAAGTTTAAGGTTGTAGTGGTTACCACTATATTTCTGAAACAGAATTGAAAGGTTGACATTGCTGAATAAGTTATAAACGTATAGTAAAAGGAATGTTTTATTATATATCGAGTCCTCTGCGCAACACTACAATTTAAATGCAAAACTTGAATATATAACGCGGCAATTATTTCTAGCAAAATAACAGCTTTAAAAAGCTTTTTTGGCTAACTAAATTGTTTATCTCTTGAATACAAATTAAATTTTTTTTTCAGAATTAAAGAAAAGAAAGCCACGCTGCAATGGCCTATTTCCAACTATTAATTTATGATATTTTTGAAAAACAGCTAGGTCTTATTTTAATTGCAACTTTACCAAGATATTTAAAAGTAATACAAACTAATTTTAGTATTAGCCTATTAGAACAAGTTAATCGTTCAACCTACAAATCGATCAAATAACAAATTAGTTAATTCATCAATCGATCAATTTCTCAATCGATCTATCAGCCAATGAAGTAATGTAAGAAAAGGTGAACTTTATTTAATCACGCTAACCCTTAATTCAAAAAAAAAATAAAAATTTTTGTCTCTGCGCAGCAGTGATATATTGCTATCGTATTGCGTGTGTGTTTTGTAACTTGTTGTTTAACTCTAACCAACGCGCGACAATTAAATCTTAGACAATCAATTCAAAGCTCCGATTTTTTTGCGTTAACGTACGAGCAGTCAGTTTGAAGGATGAAAACAAGTATTTTTAATCCGACCGTGTTTTGTAATATTTCGGCGACATATAATTGTACGAATCTAGTCGAAGAGAAACACATATTATTTTCTAAGAAAGGCAATATTGTTGATGTAACTGGTAAATATTTTTAACACGTGTTATGTTCTATAGGACACATAAAACTGGCTATGATGTATTTTATTGTCGGCTATGTTGACCAGCACATGTCAAGTGAAGTTTCTTAATTCATGCATATTAATTAAAACATACTGAGAACGAGGCTAACTAATTATTCACATAATATAACATTCCTCTTTTCCCAGTGTAACTGTAACAATATAAACTGTTAAAATGTATCTTAATTCAGCTTGTTTTAATGTGAACTATTTGTCCGCTTTTCGTCGTCCTATATGGTATAGATATTGCGGAGGCTTCACTGCACGACCAGATCGAGTGGAATAGGTAGAAGTTGGAGTGACCTTCTGTGTTAAGGCATTAGGTTGTGGAGACTGAGTTGGAGGTGCAGAAGTAGGTGATGATTGCGTCTGTTTGGTCTTGAGAAGGTGGCGTCTGTTTCGTCGTAGAACGATACCAGTCTCGGTTTTCACGTGATATGATCGTGTTTGTTGGTCACGTGACATTACTTCGCCTTTCTTTGACCACCTTCCATCTTCTCTGAGGCGTACACTCTGTAAATTCAAAAGAGTCGTTTTGACCCCAAGGAGTCATTTCAGCTCTTTTAATCTGGGGGTTGTTTCGACTATTTCATGGAGTCATTTTCACTCCAAGAGTTGTTTTGACCCTAATGTGCAGTCAAAACGATTCTTTGCCGGAGTATCTGCATTCTCTCTTAGAGTCATAGGACCCCTGGTGGGATTGTCTGACTCTTTATGGAGTGAACAGAGTCGCGTTACTCCTCGATTGAGTCGATTCACCAAAAGAGTCGCTTTACTCCTTGATAAAGTCAATTCATCAAGAGTCGTTTTACTCCTTGGTGGAGTGAAGAGCATTAGCTATGCTTTTTGTTTATGCATGTCACGCATATCATTCAGATAGAAGGCACGCGGCAAATCGTGCCGTACCGATAAAGTAAAAAATGTCATATCGACAGTATATAGTATATAGTGTGTATAGACAAATGCAGCTTGGGTTAAAGTGTCACTGAGACGAAAAATTGACCCTAACAATTTGCCAAAATTTTATTTCTACAGCCTGTGATATCATATAAATAGCGCTTGTACGAAGTTTGAACTGATTTGAGTAAACAGGTAGGACGGTATAAGCGTTGAAACTTGTCAAATTTTCCGTCCGCCATTAATTTCCGCCATCTTTGACCTTGGTCACTTACAAGGGTTTGTGACGTCATAGTCTCAACCCAAACATCTCGAGGGAAGCAAACAACAAGGACAAACGGTTGTTTTGCTCTTGTATATTATGTCGGTTTCGTCCACATCTAGCTGTTCTTCTGCTTCCTGGTCTGAAACAGAGTCTTCTTGTGGTTCGTCTCTATACCTTACAGCGAATTCTGACGAATCTGAATCTGAATTTCAACCGTACGACGACAATGTCGAGCCGCTAGCTTCGGCCGAAGAAATAGCCGAGTACGAAGAAACACTAGCGCAAGAAGAAGAAGAGGAAACCATTCTTCAGCTTCGTTTTAACGCTAGCGTTGAGGTTGCTTCTTGGTGATATTTTTCTATAGTTCAAACTGCTTGGGAATACAGTGCAATGATGATGTTTACCGTACTTTTGTTTTAAAAAATGCTTCGAATTGGGTCAATTGACAATCATTTTAAAGGTGTGGATGTGGCAACTGTAGTTTAGAGTTTATGGTCAAGCCTGAAGTGTGTCGCTGCTGTATGGAAATACAACAATGTCGCTACAAAATATCTGATTACGAGGAAGACGAAGACCATCAAAAGTGTATACTGGACCATCCAGGCTTTAACGAAGTCTGTTTGAATGAATGGGTGCTCGAGACCGCTTCCTTGGGTTTGAAGACGAAGGGACATCGAAACAATGCTTCAGTATTCAGGGAGAATCAAAAGACAAGACCACAGTAAGTCTTTCAATTCTCAAATTTAAACTATTATATACAATTTTACAAAGAGAATAATTTTGAAATGTCTATTTACAGATTTTTGCGAGCAGTATCCTACAGGAATCTCGTGCGACTGGTTTTGGGGTTCACTGGCAGCTCGAGACATCTTGCTTTACCGTCTTGTTGTTACAAGGTCATTAGATCAGCATTCCCAAATCCTGACGACATTGAATACACAGGTTTTGAAGAAGATCCCCATGTTTAGCCAGGTATGTCACTAGATTGTTCTGCAGTATTTAAACTTGTACTAGTAGTGGAGTTGCTTGTGGTGCATATTCCCCCTATCTTATGCCCTTTCATTGGGTTCCCACACTTCTTGCACTTTGGTCGTCTCCTATTAGCCGTTGATTTAGTTTGTTTTGGGCTTTAGCAAAGCCTGCAGCTCCTGGTCTACAACAGAGGCAAATAGATAATTGTGATAATAATTCAGGTAGAGATATTTCAATGGCTACTGCAGCCTGCATCATTACTTTATGTAATTACCTGTGCACGTAGGTGGACAGTCATAAGTGATTTTGCGTTTTCGGGATCGAAATAAGTCAATCGCTTTCTCTCTCGTTTGTTTCTCTGGTAGCATAGCGTGTAGTGGTCCGGGGTTTTCTCTCTGTAGTTCCTTCTCTATTTTCTTTAGATCTTCTCTAGGGGTAGTCAACAAGGTGTCGTAAATATTCGATTCGTATGCTATAAAATATTAAAAAATTAATGGTTATTAGAAAAACGAATAGATTTCAATCCCCAAAAAAATAATGCGCCTGCACTGCCTGGTCAATGTAAACTACATAAACTTACAAAAATCTTGTTTCTCTCGTACATTTCGAACTGTTCCTTCACCATATTTGAATTTAACGTTAGCCTACAAAAAACAACAACAATAGAATGTGTTTTAGCAAAAAAGTAATAGAATGTATTTTAGAACTATGAATCTACAGTAGCAAAAGTTATTTTTGCCCATGCATGTTTCTCTTCAAGATTTATTTATAAACATAATACTGCATGTACCTGAATAACTACAAGATGAATGATAAGTCCAATAGTGCAGCAAAATATTGTGTAGGTCCCGTACTTGGCAGAATGGCCCATACTATCATGTCGCCCATCACCAGCTAAAACCACCTCTTTGCCTTTTAGTGATTCTAGGATTTTCTTCTGATAAGATTGCCAATATGAAACTACTGATGGAAAGAGAAGATGCCTTTGGTGGTAGTAGTATGTAACCTCATTGTATCCTAACAGTCCCATATGCCTGAAGACTCTCAGCACTTTGGTGACAGAAGCTCCTGCACATAGGATCCCAAAGCTTAGAAGGATGTTCCCAGCTGGAAACTTTCCAAGAAGATAGGGATGGCTTTTCCAAATAAATTTCTCGTGGCAGTTATGACACTTTGTCTCGATGGTCAGCATGGTTCCAGAGCGGGTTGTCTGTACATGAGGATTTGGAGCAAAACAGTTTTGACAATGTTGAAAGAGTAGAAGCAAGTTGGAAAGGAATACAATGCCTTTGGTTCGTCTCTTTTGGTCTTTCCTTGGCTTAGTCTTAATGAAGCATAGAAACAATAATTGCATCATGAGAGCAGGTTTATTAGTAAAGTAGTTAATAAGCGGTTAATGTTTAAATTAAAAGTATAGCTGCATAGGCAGCATTTTTAATTTGTATGTTTATGTATTGCAAGTGAAAAGGTGGTGAACTATTGAGATTTACAATATGTAAGCAGTTCATCACTTTTTTACTTCGTTTAAATTATGCAATCATACTGTTGGGTTGATGTCGAGTCATCGTCATCATCGTTTTTTTCATATGCTTTCTGTAATTGTGCTGGCTCCCATGATGGATCAACCATGTCGTTTTCGATATCACTTTCAGTGTCGAGCGTTCCCATGTCCTCCATTAGCTCATCAACAAGCTTGTATGCAAGGCCTTGATTCTTTTCTGTGTGGTCTTAAAATATAATTATAGGAAATTGTTCAGTGAGAATACTTGTATAAGTGAGGCTATATGCATTAGTGTTAAAATACTTTTCCTATTCACCTTAAATTAATTTCTTATTATTCTTACTGTATTTCCTCGAATACATGCCTGGGTGCTTATTTCAATTTTTTTGCGAAAGGGAGTGTTTATTTGTGGGAGGTGCTTACTTATTGCTAACTGAAAAGTAATATATTTGGGTAAATCAAAGTAATTTTAATAAATATATTGAAAAAATATCAAAGGCTTATATGACAGACTGTCTTCATTAGATGGGGCACTTATTTCAAATCCAGGGAGGATGCATTTAATGGAAGGAGGGCTTACTTGAGGGGGTGCTTATTCGAGGAAAAAGGGTAGGTGGGTTTGTACTCACCGTTATTTGCTGTTAATTTTTGACTGTGTGTAGCCATGTTCTCCATCTGCTCACCCACTTCACTGTCGTCACAGTCTTTCTTTAATTCTGTGCAGGAAGCAAAAAGTGTTTTATTTACAAAATTATTGGTGATCCGTGATTCAATACCCAGTACAAAATTTTAAAATTGTTCTGTTCTGGAGTTTTTACCCACCACTGTTACATGTACTTGCTGATGAGCCTTCAAGGTGTTGCAAAGTCGGAATCCATTGCTCTTGGTTTTTTGTCAGTCTTTGATCCTTGTCTATCAATTTGTGCCTCAGTTCACGTATCTTGTTTTCTTTTACTTTGCAGGCTTCACAATGATGTAGTTCGTCAAAGTGCTATACAAACAATAGAAAAATGCTTGTTACACAATAAGTGCAATATAGTTTAAATTAGCTAAATAAAATATTTTTCTACCTCAATTTCAGTATTTGCATTATCATCTTGTGATAGGTTTTCAATGGTCTCTAGACTGGGCAACTCCTAAAATAATTATACGAATCCAAATATGTAATACAACTCTCTGATTAATTTGTAGTGCATCGACAGGGAAAACCACGCTGTTTATAGTATATTAAATTACCTCAGAAAAAGTTGCTTCTTGATCTGTCTCTGGGCTTGAAACAACTGGAGGATTTGAAACCTGTAACGAATAACATACATATTACGTTAATATGGTTTTTACATCAGCATAAATCCATAATTCCGGGTTGTGTCATGTTATCATGATTTGCAACAATTATAGCCGCTTACAAGATAATTTATTAAAGTTATGTTCTTCAAGTTCGACTTACCGTATTTTTTCAAATGCATTAAATCATTGTCCTCAATCGTGGTTGTAATGGAGTTTACTTGCTGGATTTGTTTGAGAACCTCACCACAAAGAATTGTTAATGTGCGTGAATTATGTTTCTTATAAATGCGTCGGATTTTTATATGGATTACTGTCATCTGATAAACTTCAAGTTTAATATTATTCACTTACTTTGCGACGGTGTCTTGAAGATATTTCTGGAGACGTTGTTGATTTCTTCCAAATCGTAGATATACTACCCAGGGAAAGGCGACGAGTTGACTCTTTTACATGGAGTGACCGTTCAAAATACACCAGCGAAAAGTGATCTGAGCAAACCATAAACCGCGCTTCACCCGGGTTAAAATTGCGCGCTTCGTTTGGACAAATTTAATCCAAACTCTCCTCGCAATTTTGTCAATTGGACTCTTATGCAAGGATATTCCTGCTTTAATATCAGATTGATTGCTGGAATCTTGTACAACACAGCGTGATGATGGCATGACGGAATAATTTAATTTTAATGAGCGATTCTTCCAAGCCATGCTTCTTTACTACACACAGGTGTTTTGTTGCCTTATGAGAATTGGGTTGAGACTATTACGCCACAGACATCCTAGACCCAGTCTCAAGTATACACGTCCATTTTAATGGCGGCCGTGAATTTGCGTATTTCTTTCGTCAATAACTGCTTTACTTCACCGAATATCAGCATGAAACTTCTTTTGGGAAGTCTTCGATACATGCACTTTCGGCTTATAGAGAAAAAAGTAGGGGTAAAAATTTCGTCTCAGTGACACATTAAGTGATGTATACCGAAAGCATATATCACTTGAAACTTATTTATAATAATCAATTATAATGGTGAGAACGTCTAAAAGAGCATTCAGTAGAATGAACAGACATTCCATAAAATACGAACAAATCAAAAGGAAACTATATTTTTGGGCTTAATATCCGTATTCCATTTTTTAATTGCAATACTCTCGACAATGCTCTACTTTTAGCAATTATATTTCAACGGAGCTTTCAGTTCTTTCCGAACCAAGCGGATCAATCTCAGCCAATCAAGCGACGCTTGTGTGACGCTTGAATAAACAGCACTGTCTTCGCAGAGGCCACCCTGAGGCTCAACCAATCGCAAAACGCCAATTTTGATCCACTTAATTTGTTCATCAAGCTATGCTTGATCCGATCATATTCATAATAAACTTGGTCACGCTGTTGACAACAGAAACGTTTATGTCAATGGAGTTCAACAAGAGATTTCCGAAAGAAATTCAACGAATTACTCGGATAGATATAGCACTAACGAAGTAAAGACTTTTGACGAAGGAATACTAACAACGACAACAAAATATTCCCTTCTAACAAACGCCGTTGGTGTTGTATATTCGCTGGATATTGTATATTCGTTGTATATTCTAATGGCGAAGCTAATCGTCTAAATGCTACTATAATCGTTTCATGCTATATTCGGAAATGTCTTGTTGAACTCCATTGACATAAATGTTTCTGTTGTCGACAGCGTGACCAAGTTTATTATGAATATGATCGGATCAAGCATATATAAGATGTAAATAACGTGCTAGAGACACACTATAGTGGCCAGGTATAAATGCTCATCTCCAAGACTTTATTTCAAGTTGCCCAACCTGCCTTGAATTTCAGAATCAACAGCGCAAAGAGACATTGGTCCCTCACGACAGGGGCGGATTTAGGGGTGGTGGATTGGGTGGCTAGCCACCCCCCTCTTTGGTCTAGAAAAAAATATTAAAAGACGCTAAATATAATTATTGCAGGTCTAACAGATCTAGTTGACCGTGAAGTTGCAGTTTTCATTTGTTGTTTTTTAAGTGTTTATATAAATATTTTATACTGTAAGTACATGTAACCCAAAAATATAACCTTTTTTCTATAATGCGGAGTGCTCAAACGTGCCCTCAAATGGCTGTCAAATTCCTGGAAATGCCATTTCAGAGACCCAAGAACTCAAAAATTTCCGGGGGGCATGCCCCCAGAACGCCCTAGAAGGGTCGGCTTCGCCCTAGGACACCCCCTTTCAACAATCCTAGATCCGCCCCTGCACTTCATCTTTCAGAAGTATTGGCTAAGGTTGGCACTGACCTCTTCACTCTTCGCAACAAAGATTATCTCATAGTTGCTGATTACAACACCAAATTCCTTGAAATAAGCGACTTGCCCAACATTCTAACAGTCGTGTCTCACACGAAGAAGGTGCTTGCCAGATTTGGCATTCCGAAATCTATTATCATCGGCAACGGGCCTCAGTTCACATCCCATGAATATAAGATATCCTCGCAGCAATGGGACTTCACTCATAACACCTCAAGCCCGGAATTTCCTCAAAGCAACGGCTTCATAGAAAGAACAATACAAACAGTCGAGCATAGCCTGAAGAAAGCAATGGCCAGCAACGAGGACCCCCTTCTAGCACTTCTCGCCTTAAGACCAACTCCCAGCAAGGACCAGTTATCTCCCGCTCAAAAGCTCATGGGTCGTACCCTAAGAACAACAGCACCATTAGTCAAATCTCATCTCAAGACTTCCAAACCAGTGAGAATATCGAAGAAAACTACAGCCCAGTACAACTCCAATGCACGCATCATACCGGTACTTTTGGTTTCAGTTTTCGCGGCCGAGTGAGGCTTTTCTAATATTTGATTTCCTATAAGCCCGTTTTGAACTGTGAAGTGTTGGACGAATATAGCATAGAGAAATTTCCTTTGGGAGTCATGGTTTGATAAATGACCATGTAGGACTGAATAATTGTCGAAATATTAAACACAAAGTACAGTATAGAAATGACCCCATATAAGAGTAATAACGACCCCAAAATAATAGTAGAAATTACCGAAAATAAGGGTCAAAATGACTCATTCAAAAGAGTGGAAATCAGTCCAAAAGAAGCAGAATTGACCCTGCAAAAGAGTCAAAATAACTCCTCTGAACAGTTTTAAAGTACCCTTGAAATGGTCAAAACGACTCCTTGAAAGGAGTACAAATGACTATTCGGAAGAGATGGCTTAGAAGGAGTCAAAACGACTCCTTCGGAGGTGTCGTTCTGAGATCACAAAAACGACTCCTTTGAAAGGGTCGAAACGACTCTTTTGAATTTACAGTGTATATATATATATATATATATATATATATAGGACGTCTCGGATCTTGTAGGAAGGTTTAGACGTAGGTTCGACTTCATCCATAGACTTTGGCCAGCCATTTAAAATGTAATCTTTGACTTTTGGGGAAGTTTCGTCCTGTTCAGTTTCCTTTTGGAACTATTCTAGCTTTGCGGTACTGATGGGCAGCCTTGAAATAAATGATTGGACATTATAGCCCATTTCGTTGTCAGGGATTTCGGAATCTGCTTCGCTAAGGTAGGCACCCCTTACAAAAATTCCACATGCTTTCACACGTTTGATCACACGTTTGATCACATGTGATCACATGTGATCACATGTGATCACATGTGGAATTTTAACATGTGAAATAGATTCACATGTGATCACATGTGATCACATGTGACCACATGTGGAAGTTTAACATGTGAAATAGATTCCCATGTGATCACATGTGGAAGTTTAACATGTGAAATAGGTTCACATGTGATCACATGTGATCACATGTGGAGTTTATCATGGGAAATAGATTCACATGTGATCACATGTGAAATTTTAACATATGATCACTGATGCTTCCCCATTATCTGCCATAAACACAGAAAATAGCTAAAATGATGAAATTACATGGAATTATACACTGGACACATCACATATAAGTATTTGTTCAGTATCTGGTTTTCCTCCCTATGCTGAAGCGCGGTAAGGAAGATCTCACATGATAGTTATTTCCTCTAACAGCCATAACATAATTTTATTCTGGCTAACGGTCAGACAATTTTTTTCAGCAGAAAAAAAGGGACAAAATTGCAAGAATGGGTGACATAAGTAACTAAACATCAAATAATTGCATTGTCTGAATAAAGCTTGGTTGTACAGCAATTTCAATACTGATATTCAGTAAACCAACAATATTATATACCAGTACAGCATACAGTATAAACCACTACCAATCATATTTTTCCAGCCGATTAAAGAGACCGTTTAAGGAGTCCCTGCAGGAATGGGTATACTTAACTAACCAAACATCAAATAATTGCATTGTCTAAATGAAGCTGGGTCGTACAAGAATTTCAATACTGATATCCAGTACACCAGCAATATCGTATACCAGTACAGCACCAGTACCAACCATATTTTTTCAGCAAAGGACCGGTTAAGGCCAGCCTCTGCAGGAATGGGTAACATAACTAGCTAAATTAAAATATCAAATAATTGCATTGCCTGAATAAAGCTGGATTGTACAGGAATTTCAATACTGATCGATATTCAGTACACCAACAATATTGTATATCACCAGTACACGTGCATCTAAACAACTACCAACAATATTTTTTCAGCAGATTAAAGAAACTAGTTAACTAAACATCAAATAATTGCATTTTCTGAATAAAGCTGGTTGTACTACCACAATCTACGATAATACTGTGCCAATTAAAGCTCATGGATTTAAAACAATTTTGATTCCAAGCCATCCAAGGTCTAAACACAATCTATTGCAAAACAGGCTCCATTTGAAACACCAAATATAGAAATCAATAAAATGACTGCATTACCTTGATAGAAAGATCTTGATTTGAAATATCAAAGTCATTGAAATATTTTTGTTGAATATTTTATCTTTATTTTTTACTTCTCTTTAACTATGTTGCACCAACATTCAATTTAATATGATGTACCAACAAAGGTTACGTTTGTCTTGTATAGGATCCATACTTTCAGAGCAGTCAAACATCTGTCCTCCTGGACAAGATCTTTGAAAAAGCTAGGGATTTCATGTGTTTGTTTCCATCTCGTCTGATCAATCGCTTGATGGAATGTTGATGGTTTATTTGTGAGCCTGCGGTTCATAACATGAGCATAACTTCCGTTTTGCACGACACCGTAGTGAGAATTCACGAGTAATCGAACAAGCATTTATATTATTTGCTTAATCTACTCAAATGTGCTCAAGATTTTCTTGTTTTAAATATCTCAAGTTTAAAAATTAAGTTTGTTTTGCTTATTTTCGCCACGCAGCATTCCCAATAAAATAATTTTTAGGTTGTTTTTTACAAAGCATGACAATAGTTTCTCCCACGTGACTGGGTCCGCGGCAGCTTTGAGTCTAAGCAATTAGCGTCATTTAGCGAAGGCATTATCCTCATGTCTGATGTGTCATTCAGTTCATTGCTTTATACGTTTACTAGGAGTTTATATCTTTCTAAAAAGTTATTCGAAGTAGGTTTGCTTCAAGCTTTTTTATATGATGATGTACGTACTCGTTTATTGGATGGCGACTATTAAACCAGACAAGCGTCTTGACGCCCAGAGGAGTTTGTTCCTGACAATTCGCTATCAATGGCCCAAACAAGGAACTAAGGAAAGTATGGTTTTGTTCTGAAATCCAGAAGTTAAACGACCCAAAGTAAGAATGGAAAGCTTATTTAAATCGTGTCAAGTATGCTAACGGTAAGCAGAGTGAATATTGTTATTGTAAAATAGTGCAAATTATTATTGTTTTTTAGTTAAAAGTAAATTGAAAGCTCTTAACATATTGCGTTGCTTCATAAACACAGTAAGATGTATGTATATATATGTCTCAGAGAATGGTTTAATACTGTTAATCCTGATCCTACTCATAAATTTGATCTGTAAGCAACACAGTTTTCTCGGCAGCCTAAACTATTGTATTAAGTAAAACTAAATTATTAAAATTGTTCAGGATGTTGCCATGTGCTCAGCTTGATTAGGGGGGCTCACAGTAATCCCCAAATAGCAGGGGCACTTTATCAGAGCAATATATTTTGGTTGAGGCATTAATAAAAGTATATTGCTGTCATGAATTCCAATTTATGCTCTAAAATCTACATGTATGAGAACCTTTTCACCCTTAAATAACAATTAAAAAATAAAACCAAGAATACAATAATAAAAGTTGCCCTACAGGGCCTGGTTATACAAAGCCTGGATAGCTTATCCGGTGGATAGGTATAGTGTGCCATACATGCTTTGAACAAGTGAACTTAAATTTTATTCGCTATACAGGCTTCGTACAACTGGACCCTGCAGATCTACCATAATAATTCACGACTCAAATAGAATTCATATCTTTATGTCACTATGTTATAATATTCTTTTTATATATTTTGGTAAAAGGCCTTGCAATATTAGCTTCTAGTAGTGTACTATTACTAGCAGTCATAAAAGTAATGAGTAGAGATGAGTGATTACAAAAATTGTCAATTACTGAAGCAGATTAATAGGCCGATTAATTGGCATATACAGTAGTGCTTATTGATATGTTGTTGGTTACCAATCCCTAGTGCACAGTTATTTTCAATGTGTCATGGGATTGCAAGGAGCATACAATATTTTTTAAATATAACAGAAATCAAGGTTTTTGCTAGCAGAGTGAAAAGAGAATGGCTCATGGTGAATACTATACACATTCATTGCATATTTTGGATTCACATTAGCTCCATGTATGAAAGAGTTAATGTACTAATTATTATACAATAATCAGCTGATTACCAATTATTGCAAATTGGCTGATTACATGTATATATGGCTTTGCAGATTAGTTTTCGATTAAATAGCTCATCTCTAGTAATGAGCTGACAATAATAAGTACAGTATAATTTATAATAATATAATTTTGTGAGCAATATTAAAATATCAGTACGTATTTAAGCCAAGAGGATGTTGGTTTTGATATCATATTTGTTTGTATCTCTTTTCTATTTATCTGAAGTCCATAAAAGGTTCCCAAGTGGCACTGCAACCTCGTGCAAAGTGTCAATGGTGCAAAAGTGTAAAGATGAGAGAAATGCCATGGAGGCAAGAAAAATATAATTGGAACAGATGTAGATATTATAGGACATTTATGAGGTTAGACCCAACCTAGCATTTCAATTTTTATGGGGTGTTTTAAAAATGACTCTGCATTTAATTCCATCATGGAGGTAAGAAAGTATAATTTCCTTATTCACTAGGAGATCAATACTGTTAAATTATATCATTTTGTTACCTATTATGCCTGAATTAAATGCAAGGGGTTCTACACACTTTTGTGTGATTATAATAAGCACTTAAGGCTTGTAGATTAATGTTGGTTGGTTAATGCAAGTTCATGGTTTTTTAATCTTTTGAACTATATTATTGTACCTTATTTTTTAATAAACACTATAAATGAAATCCAGGTACATGTATTTATGTACCTATTTACATAGACTACAATACTTTAATCTTTGTACTTAAGATAAGCTTTTTTGGAATTCACCATGTCTATATTTGCATTATTTCTGGGTTTTCACACTGTTTAGTTCAGGTCCACCTTTGGACAGTTTTTTAAAAAGAAATGCTGAATTAATATGACTCGAGCTAAATGGGCCAAAAGCTCAGATCAACTAAAATACATACTGTACATGGTGAATCCCACAAATGTTTTAATTAGTTCAAATAGATTACTTTGCATCATGCAAAGCTTAAAAGATCATAGAAGTTATGATTTTAGTGAAAAGAAAATTATAGCAGCTTTATTTTATTGATTTGTAAAATTTTTGTATAATAAAATTTATTTAACTATATGCAGTTTGTTTCATTTTTATGTGGAGTGCTACCTACATGCATGATGCATGTCGACATTTTGCATGTGATCACATGTGAAATATTCACATGTGATCACATGTGGATATTCCACATGTGTTTTTGGAACGTGTGATCACATGTGAATATTCCACATGTGATCACATGTGAATATTCCACATGTGGACATTCCACATGTGTTTTTGGAACGTGTGATCACATGTGAAAATTCCACATGTGATCACATGTGATCACATGTGATCACATGTGGAATATTCACATGTGATCACACGTTCCAAAAACACATGTGGAATATCCACATGTGAAATCATGTGGAATTTTTGTAAGGGACCGCTTAGGGCATCTGCAACATGAAGGTACTTGCCAGGAACATACTGCGTCTCAAGTAATTCTTCTGTAGGCGTAGACGGAATCTCTGAATTCGTGCAGGAGACTTGCTCAGTGGTTTCCGGAAAATGGAACGAAGAGGCTAATGATCATTGATTACTTGAAACTTGCGGCCATAGAAATATTCGTGAAAGCGTTCGTAAGCAAACAAAATTGACAGTGTTTCTTTCTCCAACTGGCAGTAATTTTTCTAGGATGAGCTCATACTGCGTGAGGCAAAAGCTACTGGATGTCATTTGCTGTCATGGAGTTGTTCGAGTGCTGCTCCCAGACATGATTTTGGAGCATCAGACGAGCCTCTTGTGGGCAGTTTTGGGTCGAAGTACTTGAGAACTGGACTACTAGTGATCATTTCCTTGAGTTTGTTAAAGACTTCGATTTGAGGCTTGTCAAAGGACCACTCTGTGTTATTTTCGAGTAGCTTGCGTAGTGATGCTGTAGTTTCGGAAAGATTGGCTATGAATTTTCCAAGGTATGCTACAATGCCCATGAACCTTTGGAGATCTTTCTTGGAATCTGGTGGAGGCATATCCTTAATGGCTAAAACTTTCTTCGGGATCAGGTTGGATGCCTTGTTCTGAGATGATTTGGCCTAAAAACGTCAGTTCTGCGACTCCAAACATGCACTTGGACATGTTGTGTTTAAGTCCAGAGGAACGTATTTTGGTCAGGATTTGATGTATCCGGGTGTAGTGCTCTTCTCGATCCTTTCCCCATATTATAATGTCGTCTTGCGAGTTGCAGCAGCCGTCTATCCTTTCTATGATCTGGGCTACACTTGCTTGGAATACTTCAGAAGCACTGTGTACTCCATAGGACAGTCGTTTAAAGAGTTTCCTCCCAAAGGGGGTATTAAATCTTAGAAGTTTAGAACTCTCTTCGTCTACCCTGATCTGCCAGTACCCACTGCTCGCATCTAATTTGGTGAAGAATCGGGCTCCTGCCATCTGAACAATTATTTCCTCTGATGTGGAAAGTTGAAGGTGGTGTCGCTTGATAACCTGATTAAGATATCTTGGGTCAAGACATATTCTGAGCTTGCCATTACTCTTTTCCACAATGACCATCGAGTTGACCCAGCCAGGTGGACCAGTAACTGGTTCGATGACTTGCATATCAACCATTCGTTGAAGTTCTTCCTTGACTTTTGGCTTGAGTGAATGAGGCACACATCTTCGTGGGTTGGCAACCTGGCATCAAGGGTTACGTGATGACGATTTGCCAAGATCCTATTTCTGCAAAGCAGTCTGCATATTCTTCTGCGAAGCTTGGTACAGAAGAAGATACTGCCTTTTCACGCTTTATAAGGTTGAGACTCTCACTCGTCTTTAAACCAAGGATTGGTGAGGAAGAGGTTTCCAGCTACCATGAACAACACAGTGATGGATTTGTTTTTGAGCTTCAAATTGGCAACACATTTTCCAATGACAGGAATGCTTGAGCCACTGTATGCTGTGAGCTTAACATTTGTTGGTTTCACGCTTGGCTTCTTGGACAAGGAATAGAAGGTTTTCTTTGGTTGAACATTGACTTGGGCACTAGTGTCTATCTTGTAAGTAATGTTAGTCCCATTTGTATCGAGTATAACATTCCATTCCTTTGGGGTGCAGCGGTCGTCTACTTGAAGTAGATTAGCCTCATCACTGGGTAATTGCTCTGGAGGGTTGATTTTATCTTTTGTCGCAGTTATGGTACCAACCCTGTCCGCCATTTTGTTTTGCCCGCAGGTGAATAGTGCAGGATATCCCGAGCTAGAGGAACCAATCAGATTGCTTGAAAAGCACCATTCACCTGAGAGGTATATGCTAAATATATATATATATTGAGACTTGAATACTTGTAATCCAGGCATAATGTGCTGAAGATAATGTTCTCTGGATTGAGAGTTTGAGAGTTGTGGAGCTTTCGACTCGGTGCTTCGAATCTTCATCAGAAATGGTCAAGAAATATACAAGGTATATTTACTTGTCAATTGCACGATAATTTGTTCGATATAATAAAACACCTACTGCATTCATCTTCGCCTGATATGGAAAATATTTAAGCCTCAAATTTTAATATTAGGTAAAATTTTATATTTTAATATTAACTCATTAATAATTCATGAGGAAAACAAAAAGAAAATCCATGTTTAATGAGGGTATATATATATATATGTGATATAGATTTCACTTGATTTACATAAACTTTAGCTTTGATTTTCTCGACAAAGATAGGATAACCAACACAAACTGACGCAACGCCATCTACATGTTTATATGCCACGACTCCTTACAACAACAAAAAGGGAGACATCAAAGAAAGTAGAAACACGACTGACAGAAGACAAAAACGCTATTGGACGACACGACCCTAGGTTTCTTCAGGCAAACCAAGCAGACGACTATGGACACACTTTTGGCTGGTCACAAACAAAGAAACTAGGTCAAGCTACTACACGAATTCAAAGAACCCTGGCACAGCATCGACAGATTCACTCTCAATCGTCACAAATAGATACCCACATCCTACCGTCAACTTAAACACGCTTCATTCCATCAACTCAAACAATCAGATCATAATCCATCAACGAATATCAGCAACAAAAGCACTCAAAACAAGGATAAGAAGAAACACAATACAGGAGTTTCCCCTGAGGACAGTATGATTCAAAATCAACCAACGGACAAAACAACCCATCGCTACACGTTGGCAAACAAGCAATCAACCAATTAGATGCTCACAATGATTACAATCCGAAAACACATGGATGGTAAAAAAAATAAAACACTCGACCTATCATCTTTCTCTCCCTTCTGATGAATACTCGAAGCACCGAGTCGAAAGCTCAAGAAAAAGTACATTATATCTGAAGAACTATTAACAACGCATATATATATATATATATATATATACTATAAGTGGGCTGACCTCAAATGTTTATGATCGCAAGTGTCACTTTCACGCTGGGCGATTTTCAGCCACCTGAAGATCGCCCAGCATGAAACTGACAGTAGCGACCATCAACATTTGAGGTAAGCCCACTTATAGTATATTCGCTCTATCTTTACGGTATTGAGCACTTTTCGACATTTCGCGAACAACACTTTGTTTGTTTGAATATATATATATATATACAAAGCATGAAGTATAGTTACCTTAAAGTCTTCGCTACCAGAGGTTTCACCCTAAACGGGATCATCAGGCGATATATATATATATATATATATATATATATATATATATATATATATAAACTAATTAAAATATTCTAATTAGTTATCCCCATTTATAATTTTCTTCCAAACACCCTTTCGTAAAAATTTAGATAAATATTTCCTAACTCTGATTGTTGTTGAAAAATAAACAAGTATGTCCGAGATAATTCATATAGTACAGGTTACATTAGTAAAACAATGGAAATAACAATTTTTTAATTGCATGTATATTCACGTATTTCGTGCCAGGATGGCCCTTTACTATTGATGTAGGCCGACTCTTATACTGTATGGCACAATCTTCTTTAGGCAAAGGGATGAATCATTCAGGCAGGAATGGGTTGAATGAGTATTATTCATAGTTAACCCATTTCTGTGTGGACCATAATTTATAGTTTCACTCTGGCAATAAACAGAAAAAATTTTAAAAAGTTTTCTTAAGGATATTCAATAAAACTATTAGCTGCCAAGTCTTGTATAATTGTATATTACTAAAACAAATTTAATTTACTGACAACCAAAGAAAAATTTCTCACATTACCATTCATGAAAGGACATGATTAAGACTTCCAATAAAATGCATGCAGTGATAGTTTTACAAGGGACAGAGTAAATTTGAATGACATATACTACATTATTTACATGTAAATATTTTTTTATTAAAAGGTAAAACAACATTCTTACTAATTAAGCTCTTTTTACTATTAATATAAGTTATATAGATGATTTAAATAAACGACAGTTTTATTCTTTATTTTGGCTATTAAATTAGTTCATGCAGTTAATGGTTTATTAATTAATTGAACTTATTAAAAAGACTGCATAAAACAGAACATTGTTTTGATGGTAAAATCTGCCAGTTAATTATTTTCGAATTTTATATGCCCTGACATGATTGAAATCTTTTTAATACGTACGTAAAAAATGCTAAAGTTACCAATGAATGCTTACCATCTATATTTCATGTTTTCTTATTTCGCGTTTTTAACTCTGAAATAAAATTTCGTTAACTTATTATAATTGTCTTAAGCCAAGAGAAATTTTCAGCAATAATGTTTCGTGGTATTAACTCTCATTTCCTTTTCATCCACTCCCGTGATGCTACACAGGCTTTACACAGCTTGCTTTCCCGGATTAAATTACGCTCGCACATGCAGCGATCAGTGACCTGATTTGATACATAACAAATATAGAAACTTTTTGCTCGAATTACTTTCGCATTGGTTTTCAAACTCGCGTGTACTCCAGGCAAAGCAAGATTAGCTCGGAGATAATGGCTAACTAAAGTACAAGAAAGCTGTTTTTCCCTGTGTTCTCTGCGCGGACTGCTGTTCCCTACTTACACAGCAAGCGCATTGGGTATGAGGTACGTACCATGTTACTGCAGGTTTCTTTTCCGAACAAGAAAGTTTGAGGAGGTTACTCGTCGTAAGGTTTTAGAATCTAACATACCCAAATCACGAAGTAAGGTTGGTCATCGGTAAATCTTCTGACTTTTTACGATCTTTTATAGTGTTTTTACAACGACTATATTGGTAACCAAATACTGAACTCTTATAAACGTATAAACTTAACAGTGGGCAGGGCTGTTGTTTTGAAAGGAAAGAGTCTCAAATAACGGTTTCAAAGCAGACAAACGTCACCCTGACAACATTACTTACAAATCACATGAGCTCACAATAAAATATTCCCAATATATTTAGTACTTTGTATATTCATTATGCAACAAATTTAAAATTTTTTATTCAATTAGGAAACAAAAAATATTTCTTTTCTCAAATGTTTGAGCTATTTCCCAAAATGAAATTGACGAACTGAGATAGAATGCGCGATGCTTTCCGTGGTGTAGGAAATTCTGTTTTACGTTAGTTTTCAAGCGCTTAAGGTTATAGTTACCATTATAATTCTGAAACAAAATTTAAAGTTTGACATTGCTGAAGAAGTTATAAACGTTTAGCAAAAGAAATGTTTTACTATATGTCGAATGTTCTGCTCAACACTACATAAAATTAAAAAAACAAACTTGAATATAAATAAAGCACGGAAATTACTTGTAGCAAAATAACAATTTTAACAACCATTTTCGGCTAACTGCATAAATTTGTCATCCCTGATTACGAATGTTGTTTCAAAAATTATCGAAAAGAAACACACAATGGTCTCTTTTGCAACTATATTATAAATAGATCCCATTTAAACTGCAACTTTAACAAAATATTCAATACAATACAATACAGAATAATTTTTTATCTAAACTTATTTGATCAGGTTAATAGATCAAGCAATCAACCATAAATCAATCAACAATTAATTTATACATTTATCAATCAATCAATCAATCAATCAATCAATCAATCAATCAATCAATCAATCAATCAATCAATCAATCAATCAATCAATCAATCAATCAATCAATCAATCAATCAATCAATCAATCAATCAATCAATCAATCAATCAATCAATCAATCAATCAATCAATCAATCAGTCAGTC